>PVJC01046317.1:0-13347 GCA_004026665.1 Murina feae
GGCTCTGTGGGAGCAGGCCCCAGCCTCCCTGTCCCGGGCTCTGTGGGAGCAGGCACTGGGAGGGGAACAGCGCTGGAAGGTCTCAGAAGAGCACTGGGTTCTGTGCTGAAAGGGAGAGAGATGAAGAGGGGCATTCGGGGAGCTTAGGAAAAGTGAAAGCCCTTTGCGCCTCTCTCTGCGAGGACTCAAAGTTGTGAGTCTGTTTTATTGTGTTGATTTGAGGATGAACCAGCACCACCACTGGGGTGGCTCAGCTGTCACCACCAGCAGGAGACCAGCAGAGAACTTCAGAGAAGGCCTCAGTCCCTCACTCGCTCACTCCTGCTGTCTCCCCCAGCCGGAAGCTCTGAGCTGGGGAGGCTGGAGGTTGAGGCTGAGGCTGGGGACTGGGGACCAGACGGGTGAGGCTTAGGACTCTAACTTGCCTTACTCAGAGCAGTGAGGACAGAGTCCCTTCAGCAGCCACATCCTTCCTGTTCATTCGGCTCCTTTTCTAGACGAAGAAAACATCAACAGTAAAACGAGCTGTTCCTGTTTTTTTCTTTCTTTACCTTCATCCTATTAATTCCCTGTTTTAATTGGTAAATAATGCTTCATCATATTACAGTGGATTCTAATATTAGGGTTTCCAGACATTACACGAACACAGTTACACTAAAAACTAGGGGCCCAGTGCACGAAATTCGTGCACGGGGGTGGGGGGTAGAGGGTGGGGGGGATGGTCCTTCAGCCCAACCTGCACCCTCTCCAATATGGAGTTCTTGGGGACTCTCACAATCCAGGACCTCTGGTTCTTAACTGCTAACCTGCCTGCCTGCCCTAACCACTCTGCCTGCCTGCCTGCTTGCCTGATCCCCCTAACTGCCCTCCCCTGCCGGCCTGGTCACCCCTATTAACTTTCTTTTTTAATCTTATCTCCTTCACACACAATTGTATTTGACTTCCTTATTGGCTTCTTCCTCTCACACAATTTTTCTCCTTTATGTAACACTTTTCCTACTGACTCATCAGTTATAAACTTTTCTTTCCTCCTTATTTCCTACTTCTGTTCCATCATCATTCTGCCCATTTTTCTACTACCCTCCTTCCCTTCCCACATTTCTTCTTTCCTTTATCTTCTTCCCTGCCCACCCTCCCCTTTTCCTTCCTTCCCATCTTAATTTTTTCCTTCACTTCCTCCCTCTGACCTGCTTTGCTCCCTCCCCCACTCCTTCCTTCTTCTCATTCTCCTTTTAAGCTCTACCAGCTCCCCTTTTATAACTTTTCTTCCCTCCCTCATCCTACCTTTGCCATACATTCTTCTCTACTTCCACTGTTTTAATACCTATCTATCTACCTGCCTAATTATCCACTATCATTTATCTTTTTTTTCTTTTCTGACTTCTACTTTTAAAATCTGTCCCCAGTATACAACTATACTTGGTTTTCATTATAGGCCCTACAGTTCCCTCATACATCCTCTTTTTTTTAACTCTGCTGTCCACTGACTCTTTTATAAAATTCTTCCCTCCATCCTGTTCCACCTCTCCCCCACCTGGTTACTTCCCCCAAACTCACTCTGGCTGCTGCTCCGCCTGCCCCCTGCCCATCTCTCCATCTCCTTGCTCCCCTGGGGGTTCACCCCAGCTCTGAAGGAAGATAGGGCCTCTCACAGGAGACCCCTGCCCCTGTGTAAGAGAAAATGGAGCCAGCGAGAGAGTGGGCCCAGGAGGCATGTGTGAGAGAAAGGGAGCAGCTCTCCTTCCCTCACTAAAGCTTCCCTCATTAAATCCTCCAGCTGCCCAGCCAGCCCACCACTGCTGCGGCTCCGATGGGCCTGGGTGGGTCGTGGGAAACACATGCACAGAGGCTTAGCAGCCTCCCTGCGTGTGTGCCCCGGGACCCACCTGGGGCGGCCAGCTGGTCCCACCCCCGCATTGGCTGCAATGGGCCTGGGTGGGTTCGAAGGAGGCTTAGCAGCCTCCCTGCGTGTGTGCCCCGGGACCCACCCAGGCTGATCACAGTCCCTGGGCTTCCCCTGCGATGGGCCTGAGTGGGTCGCTCCGAGGAAGCCTCCGTGCGTGTGTGTCCGGGGACCCATCCAGGCCCATTGAAGCCCCTGGGCTGGCTGGCTGCTCCCTCCCTCGGCTGCCGCCTCTATTTGCGGAAGAGGCCTCCAGTCTGCCCCGCTAGGCCGCAGTCTGTGGCTTCTTCCCGGCTCCCGCCTTCACCATCTTGACTGGACTATTTTGCATACCTTCACTCTGATTGGCTGGTGGGCGTGGCTTACCCCGTCCCGAAGAAACGGTTAATTTTACTATTTCGCTTTTATTAGTTTAGATATGTAGGGTGTTGTTCATCTGAAATTCAAGTTCAAATGTATGTCCTCTGCTCTCTCATATCCACGTTCTCACTTGAGGTCCGGAACAATTTTGAGCTAGTTCAGAATTAACATCGTTTTCAAATGAGTAGACGATGTCTGATTGTCACTCTTACCTAAGCGAGGCCCAGTCTCAACGTGCTTCTGGGGGGTTTTTAGCCCTGGCTACTGCCACGCCACAGGCTTCTGGTTGCTGCATGATCAGTTCTCTGTCTCTGAGCGGTGACAGCACTCGCCACTAGGGAACCGGGAAAGGTCGCTTAAAGGGCTGGCACCTCAGTTTATTCATTTGAAAATGATGTGACTCAGAACTCCGTAAAAGCCTTGTTCTGGGCCTCACAGAGCTGCAGCAAAGGTGCCAGGCCATGCATTTCCTCGCGCTGATTCCAACCGAAGTCTTTGTTTCTTTTAGTGAGAATGGTATTTTAAGAGCACAGTCTGTACCTCAGGAATTCACATTCACTTTTCATCACTGGGAGCTGATCCACACTTATGAATTCACAAATCATTTATTCATTTGACAACTTTGGGGAATTTCTTATAAGCAAGATACTTTGAAGGGTCTATGAGAATTCTGAGAATTCAAATATGACACCACATAGATCTCTACCTCAAGGAACTGACAGTATAGTGAACAGACAACTAAAATGCCTTGTAGATAATAACAGTGATTTCTGTTGTTCTCAAGCTTTGAGTGTCATATCCAAAACTCCTGTATTTTCTTGTAAGAATTTTATAGTTTTTTTAATTTTGTTTTATTGCTTAAAGTATTACAAAGAGTGTTAAATAAGTCTCCATTTTTTCCCCTTGACCTTCCCCCCTCCTCCCCTACCCCCCAGGGTCTTGTGTCCATTGATTATGCTTATATGCATGCATACAAGTCCTTCAGTTGATCTCTTAACTGTTTTAGCTCTTGCACTGGGGCCTGTGATCCATTCCTGACACATTTTTTCATGCTGCAAGAACCCGCACCATTAGTGAAGAGGACGACCCTTTCCATTGGATGGCCTTGGAACACTCGTCAAACCTCTGTGGACCACAGACACGAGGGTGTATTTCTGGACTCTTGGTTCCATTTTGTGGACACATCTATCTACCCTGTGTCAGCACCGCACTGCCTTGATTTTACTTGCTTTGCAGCCAGTTTTGAAATGGAGAAATGTAGGTTCTCCTGCTTTATTTTGTCTTTCAATATTGTCTTTGGCTCTTTGGGATCTCTTCCAATACCATACAAATTTTAAGATCAGCTTCTTGATATCTACAAAGAAGTCAGTTGGAATTCTGCTAGGTATTGTATTAAATTTGTGATTCAGTTTGGGGAGTAGTGCCATGATAATAATGTTGTCTTCTGATACACAAACATGAGATGTTTCCAATTATTTAGATCTTTTTCTTTCAACAGTGTTTTGTAGTTCTCAGGAGTATAAGTTTTATACTTCTTTTATTGAATTTACTCTTAAGTAATATTGTAAATTGCAGTTTTCTTAATTTTACTTTCAGATTATACACTGCAAGTATATAGAAATTAAATTGATTTTGTATGTTGATCTTGTATCCTGCAACCCTGCTGAACTCATTTATTAGTTCTAAGATTTTTTTTAGTGTATTACCTAGAACTTTTTATGTGCTATCATTTCATCAGTGACTAGAAATAGTTTTACTTTTTCCTTTCCAAACTGGATGTCTTTTTTTTCCCCTTGCCTAATTGCCCTGGCTACAACATCCTGTACGATGTTGAGTAGCAGGGGTGAGAACAGACATCCAGTTTTGTTCCTGATATTGGGGAAAGCATCTAGCATTTCACCATCAGGCATGCTCACAAAGAATCAGTGTTAATGCTTCCGCGTCACAGACTTGGAGTATTGCCCTGTAGAATATAGTCATATGTGAGATGCACACACACCTTTCTCTTTCTCTGTCATGTTCCTTTCTGTCCTCCTGCAGTGGTTTTGGAAATGGGACTAAGTTGTCCTAGAAGGGATGACACATCACAGCGATGTGAGGTGTTACCTGGGAGAAGGTGAGTGACAGTCAGAGGAGTGAGTCTGGAAGTCCCGCCCTCCTAGAGGTATGTTCCTGGCCTTCATTAACTTTACCCACTGTCCCACGGAAGGAGGCAGACCACGCTCCAGCAAATACGATGCTCTATCTGCCTGAGGTACTCTTGGGAGGAGAGATTGACTGAAGTCTTCTCTGATGTATGACGAATGGCTCCGACACATATTGCTAATTCACAGTCGGTCTCCATCCCCCAACTCCCCATTCTCTGGTCCAGCTGACCAAAGCCAAATTAAAGGAAGCCACCACTACAAATACAGCTTTAATTCTTTATTAATTTTAATCATCCTCGACCTTTCCACTGGCTCCAGGAATGTGTTCACAGCGGGGAGGATACGGTGGTGATGACATTTCCTGGACCGTTTTTTTATTGTGGCTTAGCATCCACTTGTGCAAACACAGACGAATGGAGACTGATTAAATGTCAGGGCTGGACTGTAATGAAAGCAAAGTCCACCGCAAACACGTGGTGATTGCTTTAATCAGACGCGTGGGGGGCGGAACGCCAGGCGGCAGCAGGCAGCTGCCCCGAGGCCCCGAGAGGAGCTGGGCTGCGCCCAGTTGCTGCTGGGGACACTGTCTGGGCTCGGGAAGGCCCGAGGCCTCTCAGGCCTCTTTAAGTGAAGGGGCCGTTTGAAATGGGTGAGAAGAAACCCTCTGCGTACTCAGCGACACCAGAGTTTCAGTCCACAGTGTCAGTGAGGTCAAGGGCCAGGTGCTGCATCTGAGGCTTTCACCTCCAGGTCACCTGTTACGAGTCAGACACCTGGACTGTCACCTCCTTATGCCCAGACACACCAGCTCGCCTTGGTATCTGACTTTGTGCTACAGACCTGGCAGGTGTGCGGTGAAGGGACATGCCAGGCAGGTGCGCCCGTGGGGCCCGCCCGGGCCTTTGGCTCAGGCTTGGCCGTGTCTGTCCCCTTCCCCTGGCACCTCTGGCCCAGCCTTCCTGCTTTGCCGACTTCTGTGTCTGAGGATCCCGGACAGGAAATCCTCTTCCCCAATTCTTCCCTTTGCAGAACAGCAGGAGTAAAACTCAAGGTCATGATGAAAATTCATGATAATTTCTCGCTTTATCCCAGTCAGCTTCCCACTTGATTTTCCTCGTGTTGCTTCTCCAGTTGTGAGCGCTACTCGAACCAGGTGTTTAGCAAACTCTCTCCTTGGAGGCTCGATGGCTTCCAGTCTGTTTAGCTCCTCAGCTCCACTGGGGTTTGGGCGCGTGCCGCAGCCCGCACAGGAGAGCAAACCAAGGCCGTGGGCCCTGCATCGTGCGCCTGCTGCCCGCCCGGTGCCGGCCGCGCTGTGCGTCTGCCCCGCGTAGCATTTGCTTTGAGCTCTCGCTCTGTTTGAACTCGCTGCTGCCTCCAGGCCGCGAGGCTTTAGCTCACGCGGCCACTACGTACAACTGCCCACGCTCCGACCTCCAAGGAGAGTCAAGGAGACCCCGTTCCTGGGTTTGATCTTTAAATGACCGATAGTCTCCACCCTCTCGTCAGGCAGAGCAACCTTCCCTCCCGTCCCGTCCTCCACCAACAGCCGCTCTTCGCGTGAGAACGGGGCCACGTGGGATGCTCCAGCTGGACCCGGACTAGGGGAGCACGGGGAGTGAGTGGGAGGGAAGGGCAGGTCTGGGGACCGTCCAGGAGCTGTGTGGTCCTGGGTGAGCCATTTCCCTTGTCCATCCCCAGTTTCCCCCATGGTCAGAGGAGGCACTGGTACCAGCCATGCAAAAGGCCTATCCTGTCTCTAAACGTCTGTAAAATGATAACAGCAGAGCTGTCGCGTTGCATATGTGCTGTAACTTCACAGCTTTGGGTCTTGCTTCTTGCTAATGTATTGACTTTTTTGTGGTTGTTTTTAAGCCTCACCCAAAGATGCTTTTCCTGCTGTTTGTTAGAGGGAGTGCAAGGGAGGGAGGGGGAGGGGAGGGGGAGGGAGGGAGAAAGAGAAAGAGAGAGAGAGAGAGAGAGAGAGAGAGAGAAACATCAGTGTCAGAAAGACACATTGATTGGCTGCTTCCCACACTCACCCCAGCTGGAACCAGGGAGGAACCTGCAACCCAGGTGCCTGCCCTTGACCAGGAATTGAATCTAAGACCCTCTGGTGTATGGGCTGATGCTCTAACCACTGAGCACCAGCCAGAACTTAATGTATTGACTTGTAATTAGATCTCCTAAACAGAGCCGAGATATAAAGAAGTATTTTTTCAGGTAAAAATTTAATACTTTGGGGTAATACAGATTCAAAGTCTGGTTTCAGCTATTTGCTTTGCAACATTTGGTTCAACTTGTACATGACTATGCTATTAATGTGTGCGCCTGCTGACTGTCTAGAGAGGTCAGGAAGTCTCGCTGGTGAGACTGCAGAAGCCCCGGAGGTTGCGGGGCATGGCTCTTGGAGGTCCCTGGCTCTCTGTCTGTGCTGGGATGCTGGCGGACGGCACACGCAGGTTAATCAAGTTTAGCTCAGCACCCTCCCACTGCCCTCTACAAACAGCAAAATGCACAGCACGTGCAACCGCCGTCATAAAACAACACAGACCAGCGTAATGAACTTGGGAATTGCTTTCTTCTTACACACCTCTCTTCTGCTGCGACCACCTGTACGCATGGCTCGGGGTATTCTGCAGAGTGGAACTGTTTTTCACAAATAACCTGAGAAATGTTGTTAGACACAAAGACGAGCTTCTGTTCATTGAACTGCGGGCGCATCGCTCGGCTGTGGGAGCAGACGCAGCCGCCGTGCTTCCCTGGCTGCCAGCGCCGTGCGGGCCCCTCAGCCCCGCTTCGTCCCCCGTGGTCTGTCCACACCGCTTTTCCTAAGTCACAGTGCTTCCCGGCCAAATGCCACCGCGCCATTACTCAGCACAGCACACACTTCCCCACTCGCTGTTTACCAACAGCGGCCCGTTCTTCAGTGAGAGCCACGTGCGACTCCCTTCTCCACTCTACTCAGACCCTTCCGAGAGGACCAGCCCCCCTCCCGGCCCTCCCCTGCGTTCTCACATCATTTCCTGGGACCCCCCTCTGTGGCATTGAACACACCTGGCCTGTAGAACGGCTGGTGCCGGTGGCTGATAAAGGCAGCTGTCACCTGCTGAGAGGGAAGCAGCAAGTGGGAAATCAGGCTTCCAGCACAGGCACCCCAGGAAATCATTACTCCCTTGGCAGGGAGAGTCTTGGCTTCACAAATTAATCTAAAATCCTGAAATCACAATACTTTTAATGCATTGACTAGCATTTTCCATATCACAGTCACATTGAACTCATCTCTGTATAGGGGACATACCTACTGCATAAATTGAGACCGTAAAAAATAACTGAAATTCATTTTTGCTCATAAAAGTCTAAAACTAGGAACAGAACAGTAGTGTTGATGAGGAAAATAAGACCTTTTTAATTTTTTTGGCGGGGGGAGAGGGTTGCAGCCTGACTCTGTACCTAGTTAATCAGTATCCCTAATGCACATTCTTATAAGCCTATAGTCTAGTCACTGCCCCTTCTTTAATTATCTGGTCTTTTAAGACCTGTTTACCTAGATATTCACATTTTACGGAGGCCACAAACCATGAACCATACACAACCCCCAGAGGGGTTATCAGCGCTGGCGCCAGGCCCGGCCTTCGGGTGTGGTCTCACGAACCCCATCCCAACAAGGGGCTTTTGCAAAGCCCGAGAAAGGTCTGGAAGTCTGATCCATATTTGGGGAACAAAGAAGCCAAAGGGTATAAAGAGAGAGCTTCCTCCATGTGGACTTGCTCAGGATTTGGAAACAGGTGTCCCTGAGTCACGGTGCTAGTACACCTGGAAATAAGTGGGTTTTTCCTGTACCTCTGGGACTCCTGTGTATTTTTCGGTCGCCTGGTAAATTCTGTACCAGTGTGACCACGGGGCCTTCATTTTAAATAAACCACGAGTTTGCAAACTCCGTTACTCTGGAGCCCAGAGCCTCTACGTGGAGGAGCCGCCGGCCCTGCCCATGGCTGGGCTCCTTCCAGAGGCTCAAGCGGGATCCCTGAGACGAGTCCTCTGAGGGCACTGCCAGCAGCTGTGCTCCAGGAGGGGCGCCGGGGGCACCGGGAATGTGGCCGAACTACCCTCTGCAGAGCTGCTGCTTCCCCATTTCTCTGGCCCAGCCAGCATCTCCAGGGCTTGTGTTGCTGTCTGAGGTTTCCTGGGCCTGGCCCCGCGGTGGGTGAGCAAGCTCTGTGGCAAGGCTGCTTCCGGAAGCCTCTGTGGTCTGCCCACACCTGTTTGTGTAAATAGTTGTATTGGCTCCCAGCTGGTTCAGGGCCCAGAGTCAGGAGCAGAGGAGGGAGACGGGGCAGGACCCAGGGCAGGGCCCGAGCAAAGGTTCCCCGGAGACCAGGGTCCGCTGTTTAAGGCGGGACGCTTCCCCAGCTTCCCCAGCTTCCCCAGCTTCCCAGGCCTGGCACTGGGGCTGTTTCTGTTTTGTTGAGACATGATTGACGTACGGCACTGCATCGGTTTAAAGTGTGCACCGTGATGCTCGGGATCTGTGTCTATTGGGAAATGATCACCACAGTAAGTTTAGTTCTGTCCTCACCTCACACAGTCTGCTTTTTGATGAGAACTTTTAAGATCTTAACAACATTCATGTATATGACGCAGTCCTGCGAACTATGGTCACCACAGGCACAGGATGTCCCCAGGACACACTGGGCTGGTCTTGAGCCTGGAGGTTTGCACTTTAACCCTCTCGATCCCCCCACTTCCAGCCCTTGGCAACCCCCAGTCTGCTCTCTGTAGTTTAGATGCCACAGATACTTGCCTGTAGCCTTTCTTTTAAGAATGTCCGTTTCATGAAACCAGGCCAGCCCCACCCATCTTTGGACTGTTTGGGACAGTCATTGGCAGGCTGGTTAGGGAGGTATTGGTAGGCTGATTGGGGAAGTATTGGGAGGCTGGTTGGGGAAGTATTGGCAGGCTGGTTGGGGAAGTATTGATAGGCTGGTTGGGGAAGTATTGGCAGGCTGGTTGGGCAGTCATTGGCAGGCTGGTTGGGGCAGACATTGGTAGGCTGGTTGGGCAATTGTTGGCAGCGTTCATTCTGAGCCCTGAGGATGGAGGCTTGAGCTCTGTCTGCATTAAGTGCTATTGATCAAGCGGCCTCCTGCCCTCTCTCCAGGTCTTTCCCCTGATTACATCCCTGTTCGTTTTTCTGAGTGAATTCTATGTCACAAGGGGATCTCCCACAGAAAAGCACTATCTCCATTAAAACAAATGGATTTTTCATTGAAATCAACATATCTTTCTGAATCGAGTAGGTTTTCATGGGACCAATAAATTTCTTCAAAACAATGCATTTTTTATTACAACATATTTTTGTTCAAACCAATACTTTTTGACAACCAGATATTAATGGCCTGGCCAGAACTATAAATTTACCCCAAACTGCGTGTTTTCTCAGCAGAAAATAATTTTTCTTATACAAACACATTTTTATTTGAATCAATCCTTTTCTGAAATCAGATATATTTCTGCGGGAGACACTGGGAGCCTCTTTACTAAGAAATGTCATTTTGTTTAAAGGAACACGGCTTGGGTTTCAAGCTTCCCCAGTGACCTACCTTAAACATCTTTATTCAAAAGTGAAGGAGGTAAAGGCTATTTAAGGAAATCTCCTTTTTTTTTTGTTATCCATGAATGCACAAAGGTGTCAACAGACACTTCTTATAGAGCCTCCCTCTGTGGGTGGCCCCAGGCACATCCCTCCTTCCCTGAGTGAGGCAGACGCGGGCCAGGGCCTCCCGCGAACGTCCTGGAAATGCCAGCCGCAGTGCCCTCTCGGGCAGCGGGCAGCAAGGCCTGCAGGCTGCGGTGGGAACGCTCCCTTGCCGCTTTGGATTTTCTCTGGATTTCACGGAAGCAGGAGGAGCCTGCTCTAAGGGAGAACTCTTACTACTGCCGGGTTCCCTGCTCACCAGCCGTCCCTGGAAGCAGGTGCCACCTCCTCAGACATGGAGCTCTAACTCTTCACGTGGGAATCAGGGGCGAGGAATCGGCCGTGTGACTGAAAGGGTTTCTGAGAGGCGTGCAGTACAGACGCATCCCGGGCCGCCGTGCCGCTCGCTGCCACGGGAGAGGCGCACCTGCGGGGTTTTCTCTCCTTCGCAAGCGCACGCCCAGGTGACCAGCCCGAGGCCTCCACGGAGCCTCATCCATTCTCCAGCGTCCGGGCCGCCGGCTGTGTCTCCACACAGGAAATGTATGGGGCCCACGTGCACACATTCGTTTTTTCTGTTTCCCACTCATTTTCATAAAATGACAAAAGAAAAGCACCGAGGGGATGTTCCAATACACACGCGATGTTTTCCCAGACGAAGGAGCCGGCGCTGAGGCCACGCTCTCGGCTGGCGGCTGGCCAGGCGGTCCCGGGGGGCAGGCTGCGGCCCCAGGGGCTCTTGCAGTCATGAGGGGAAGGATGATGGGAGAGCATTAGCCACTCGGGATACGAAGTTGAAACAGCGAGAGCTTTCGGGAAAAGATTGTGTACTGGTATTTGGAGACGTGGTGGTCATCCCAAGAGGTGAGCAGCACTTTATTTTGTGTCAGATCAAGAATGTGGGTGTTCTTACAGCCTCGAGGTCTGGGTCTCATGCGAGAACCCCGCCCGTACTTGCGTGCAGAAAAGGCCCCATGAATCCACCTGGCGTGTGCACATGGTGTCATGAACCAGCGTGGCCCCAGCGCGTTCCATGCAAAATAAACACCTGAGAAGAAGTCATGTCCATCCCAGAGCAGTTCGCCTGCTCAGGTGACAACAAAGCCGCCGGCCACTGGGCCGTCCTGTGCATCACGTCCCTTGCACATCAGGCATTGGGGCTCAGCCCAGGGGGAAGCTGGTCCCCGCGGGGGTGTGTGGTCCCGGGGCCGCCGGGGAGGCTGGACCATCTCAGCCTCTCCTGAGCCTCTGCGCTCCTGCCGTGAGGGATGGAGAAGAGCGGAGAAGGAAACGCACCCGGGAGCCTGAAGCGGGCGAGGCAGAGCTCACAGGGCCTTCGGAGGCCTTTCCACAGAGACACGGCCTCAGCGCGCAGGGCGCAGGGCCGAGACGGGCGCAGGCAGTCGCTCCCTGCTCCTGGGAGAAGGAGTTCGTAGACCGCGAGGCCCCCTTCGCGCTAAGAGAATTACATGCAGTTGACTGTTTGCTGAACCAGACAGCTTGACCGTTATTGCTTCTTCCGTAAAAGCCAGGCCCTCGAGATCTCAGGGCACTGCCCTCGCTTGCACTGAGGCCCCCAAAAGCATCTCCATCCCCGACGCCTGGCCAGGCGCCCTGCAGAGCAGAGGCCTGGGTGCCATGCATTTGTTTCCCATTGAAGAGGATCAGGGCTCCTGACACGAGTGATTAATCACCACATTGCAGACGGCTGACGAACACAGGAAGAGTCCACGTGGAGGGACGGTGCACACAATCTATTCCAAACAGCTGCCTGGTGTTCCTGCCCCCCCTCCCCGCTCCTGGCTTCTCTCCTCCCGTCTCCCCTTTCCCTTCCTTTTCTTTCTTTCACAGTCACCCAGCCCATCTGTGTCCTCTCTCCCTTCCCATCCTCAACCCCTTTGTCTCACTTGTACCTGCCGGCAGCTGGTCTGGAGCCCGAGCCAGGGCCCAGGAGCCCGGGTCTGAGGGCCTCCCCGCACCCCCACACCCCACACCCCACAGGAGGAAGAGCATGGACAGACTCGTCTCCAATAATTGAACGATTGCAGCCCCAGAAGCCCCAGGCCGGCCTTCGCCTGCGGGAGTGGGCCCTGGGATTGAAGGGATGGAAGGGTTTGAAGGAAAGGAGTTTGCGTTCCTGCTTGTCTCTGGCTTTCCATGGGAGTGGACCTGGGAGCCTGTTTCCTCCGAGTCCCTTCGCTCTTCGTCCATCTCCTGCTTCACTAGAGACCCTGTTCCCCTCGCAGCCCCTGCTTTGCAGAGCCATGGCCGTGACCCCTGGGAAGGCGGCCGAGCACGCCCTGTGCAGGGGATCGCCTTGCGGGGAGTCCTGGGTCACACGTGGGCCCTGCGCCTGCGCCTCCGCCTGCGGCCTCTGCCCTCAGCGCCAGGCTCCGTGGGAAGAAGTCAGAATGAGATGGTGCTCCCCCCCGGGTCCGCCTGGTGCGTCTAGGCCGCCGCCCAGGACCGGCTCTGAGGCTCCGGGGCCCACATCCCCGCTCGCCCCCCTGCACCCCCTGCGCTCGCCTGTGCTGCACGAGGGCCTGGGGCTGAGCACTGCCTCTCGGGACACGTGGGATAACAGGAAGGAAGTGCCGCGGAGCGTCATACACAGTGTGCGACCGAGAGAGTCCAGGAGCGGGGCGCACCCCAGCTCGCTGTCCCCTCGGCGCCCCGGAGCCTTCCCCTGCACCCAGGCCAGAGGCCGCGACCCTGACCCCCAGCGAGCAGCGCCCTGGACCCTCCGCTCCAGCCTTCACCGCAACTCCTCTCGCCCGGCAGGCCGGTCCCCGTGCAAGCCCAGCACCCGTCTTCGATGGACTCCCGTCTCAGGCTTCATGGGGACGGACACAGGTTGCTCACGGAGACCATCACACACAGGTTGGTTTACAGTTAACTGGCCCGGCCTCCACCCACCGGCCCACACTGTGCTGACTGCCTGCCCCTGCCCTGCCACTGCACCCCCACATCTATCCCCCTCACCCTGCCCCTGCACCCCACTCTTCCCCCGCCTGACTGCCTGCCCCTCCCCTGCGACTGCACCCTCACATCTATTCCCCCCACCCTGCCCCTGCACCTCACCCTTTCCCCCCGCGCCCCGCCCACTGTGATCTGCAGCCTGTGGTCAGTTAGTGATTGCAAGTGCATCTGGTTGTCGTTAGTTACGTAACTTTGGGCTGTTCACATTTGATTTCCCTGAAATTACAGCCTGGAGACGGGGCCTTAGGAAGGATGGCTGG
>PVJC01046318.1:0-13368 GCA_004026665.1 Murina feae
GTGGAAGGACCTGCATTCTATGGCTCTCTCCTTGTCCAGTTGGGTCTTGCACCTTCCTAAGTCCCCCCAGGACTGGCATTTTTCCCCTTACGACACCATATTCTTCTTCATAAAGGGTTATTTGTATACCAGTCCTCATTCCTGTAATACTGTCTCTAGCCTGAAACTTTCAGTCTTTTGCCTGGTTAATTTTTTTTATTTTTTTTCAGATCTAAGATCAGCCTTTACTTCCTCAGGGAAACATTCCCTGATTCCCTAGAATAGTTAGAATTCCTTTACTGTAAACTCCCACAGAACACATAATTCCAGTTATAGCTGTACTTATGTGCCATTTACCTGTTTTCCTCAATATGTATTGATTTCAGAGAGGGAGAGAGAGACAGAAACACCAATGATGAGAGTGAATCATTGGTCACCTGCCTCCTCTGCATGTCCCACACTGGGGATCCAGCCCACAACCCAGGCATATGCCCTGATGAGGAATGGAACTGTGACCTCCTGATTCATAGGTCAATGCTCAACCACTGAGCCACGCTAGCCGGACTGATTCATATTGACTCAAGCAAGGTTTGAGTAGAAGGTCAGAAATACCCACGGTTAGGTATTTCCAGAAAGAAGGGGTTAAATACCAGAATTCAGGAAATCATAAAATGCAGGCATCCTTCATGATCTCTGTTTTGTGTTTGTGGCTAATTGACAAGGGGGTGCCTAGAAGGTTTTATCAGAACCCTCTATTAGCTGCCTGCCAAAGTCCATGAAATTTCCTTATAGCCAGAAGGGAATACTACCCTCTGCTTATGTGCTTCCTTCTAAATTTTCTGTGAGTACCATCAAAAGTGGAAGCAAATCTACTAGGAATTTGGGGCAATATAGATCCTGGGCTTCTATATCGGAGTAAAAACATTTTTCTAAAATGGTCCAGATAGTTGATGCTTGAGGCCTTGTCACTGTGGCATGGTAGGCACCAGAGACGCTGGATTTTGAATCCCAGATAATATTTATATGTTACACACTCTTGTTTTTCTTTTGATATTTCCCTTCAACCATTTACAAGTATAAACACATTCTGAACTCAGGAGCAGTACGAACAGGAGGTGGGCTGAATGTGTCTCACAGAAACTTGTTTGCCAACACTTGTTTTGCTAAACAAGAATAAAGGAAATAGTGCTATCATGCCAACAGACATTCTGGTGCCTAACTAATAAAATCAAGACGATTTTGGCATCTCGATGAGACGATAGGTGTGAGTGAGAGGAGAGGAAGTGAAAAGAGTGGGAACCGCTGTCAGGGGAGACTGTCAGTCACCATGCCTGAAATCTATTTGTGATTTCATCTTCTGCTCAGCCTCAGTCTTATACTAACCACATCTTATAAAGGAATGTGAACACACACATCCAACCAACTTCATAATTTCCTGGCTCAGGTAACACTCAATTTCTGATGGTAGCCATTCGTAGCGTCCATTTTCATAGTCACTTGGTGTTCCATATCATCTTTGCTGTTCATTTTCTGCCGGGGACAAGTAGCAAACCGAAAGCACAAATGTAGTGGTTGGTGGTAAAGGACAGAGCTTTCCTCCCAAACCTCAGGAGTCTGCATTGTGATGTTACTATTGCTACATATTCATCCCTTTCTGGCCCAAATTCTTCCAAGTGCCACTCAGCCATAGGCCTCAGTGGTAAATCAGCCCGGATCTGCTGCAGGACACCTTTCAGGCCACGGGGCAGGTGGACTAGAACTATATACCCAAAGCTAAGGTCTTAAATACACTAAATGTGAGGATTCTTTCTGCCATGGGCTATGCAAAGTGAGGTAACTTGTCCCTCATGTAAAGGAAATGTCTTGACATTTTCACACCATTGTATCTAGAAACTTCATAATATCAGTAGTCAGTGGACTTTCATGTTGCTTTTCCCCCTCACGTATATTTTGTCTTCCTGAGGCATCTGGTTGTGAGCTTCTTCTTGATTACAGGGTCAAATTATTATGTCCCAACACAATAGTCTTGTATATCAAGATGATCAAGGTTCCTGTAGACAAGAATACCAGCTATTCAAGGTACCTGTCTCCAACAATAAGGTAAAGAACTTGCATGAGAATGTAAATCACTACACTAAAAGTTCTGCTAAGAAAAACATTTCAGCTCAATTAAACATTGCACTCAGTGACATAGTTCACCTTCGGTGCAAAATCCTTAACTCATGGGGGACAAATAAGAAACATGAACCAAAACCCAGTTCATAGATGACACTTTGAGGATCACTGCTTCAGTCTAGACTATAACATGACAGAGATCATACATAACTTTGATAAAAGACAGCAAAGGTGCACTGCAGAATGCTGGGCAAAGGTGAGATGTTGCGGGTTATATTTACTGCTGGAAACGAAAAGGAAAGCATTTGCTAGGGCAGTAGATGTATATCATATGCCAGAGGCAGATTTGTTTTAGAAAAGGTATCAGCTATTGCTGGCCTCTGATTATATGGGTCTCATTTTCCTCTGGCAAAGAGTTTATTCTGGCACTCATCAAATCTAGGGCTGACCCAATCCCATAATCCAATCTGATGAACTGTGTCTTTAGGGCCGCTTCTGGAATCAATTATTGTATCAATCAAAATTTTGGCAAGAAGTTGACAACATATTCAAATGATAAATTGAAGAATTAAAAGATCATTTACAATGAAACTAGAAAGTTTCGAGATTGTAAAAGTTGGTAAAGCACCCAGGAAGTATCAAGAGCTAAAATTTATTGTCATCCCCAGACATGAAGGCATAAGAAGACGAAGCAGTGTTATCAGAATCTGGAGCACTAAAGTCATGAGGTCAGGTTGGTAGAGAAATGCAACCAGTATTAAAAATGTACACCAGCAAAGAGCAACACTCCCCTTCCCTCCTGCCAGCTCATCCCCCATTGGAATCCTGCCTTGATGAAGCCCAACTCTAGGTCTGATCAAGGTTTCAGGTGATGCAGTCAGTCTCTGGGTGTGAGCCTCCCACGACACACAGATGAGCAGAGAAAGGCTGAGTAGCTCTTAAGAGGCCAATAGAGAAATATATACACTCTTGAAAGGCAAATAGAGAATAACATACGTTCATTCACAAGAGAAAATTTTGATAAAATAACTTATATCTCTACAATAAAATACCACAGAGCAATTTAAAAATGAACTAGCTAGTTCCTCTGCTGTGGCTCAGTGTTTGAGCATTGTTAACTCATGAACTAAGAGGTCACTGGTTTGATTCCTGGTCAGGACACAATAAAATGGAACCAGCTTTCTAATGTAAATAAACTAAAAAACAGTCAATGAAAAACAAAAGGAGTAGCAGGATACCTGCACTATAACATTTATGTAACATTTAAAATCCAATAAACCTGTATCTTAAGAATGCATAAATGTGTGGAAAAAGATGTTCTAGCAGTAACCAGTGGGGATGCAGCTCTGTGTACATTGCTGTCACAGGTTGTAAATGTCTGAAAATGTCTCTTTTAAAAAAAAATATTTTTATTGACTTCAGAGAGGAAGGGAGAGGGAGAGATAGAAACATCAGTGATGAGAGAATCATTAATCAGCTGCCTCCTGCACATCGCCCTATGCACAGGGGAATGAGCCCACAACCCAGGCGTGTGCCCTTCATTGGAATTGAACTGGGGACTCTTCAGTCTCTAAGCCAACACTCTCTCCACTGAACCAAACTGGCTAGGGCTGAAAATCTCCTCATTCTACCCTCACCCTTGAATAATTTGGCTGAGTGTGCTAGCTTTTTACTGCTGTGTGGAAAATACCTTGAAGTCCTAACCCCCGTGACCTCAGAGTGTGAACTCATTTGGAAACAGTGCAGATGAAATTAGTTAAGTGAAAATAAGGACAAGCCCTTGATCTGGTATGACTGGTACCATAAGAGGAAAAGAGACACAGGAGGAAAACCAGGTGAAGATGGAGGCAGGGACTGGAGCACAAGAGGTGCAAGACCAGGAATGCCAAGGATTGTGGCCACCCCCGAGGAGCAAGGAAGGCTTCCCTATAGGTATCAGAGAGGATGTCACCTTCAGTTTGAACTTCTGGCCTTGAGAACTGAGACCCCACATTTCTGTGGTAAGTCACCTGTTTGTGGTAATTTGTTGCAGCAACCTTAAGACTCTAATGCAACCTCAGGACTCTTAGGGTAAATGACATGCTTCTCAGCTCTCAGTCTCTGTGAAGTAGAGGAGGGTGACTCCATCTTTCAGACAGACTCCATCTGTCTGTTCTTCTCCTGGCCTTGAACGGTTCAGTCCACAGTTATGCAGACACAGGCTGGTTCATATCTAAAATTCTGTCATTTCAGAAATGGGATGGAAAGCATCTACCTTTTAAGGACTGGCTTTTTAAATCTAGAATAATCCTAGGAGGCCAGCGCATCTCTGACTGTCAGTCTGCCATGTGAGTTCAGTGTGGGTGTGGTCCTGCCCGTCTTCCCAGACACCCCCGTTACACAGCTTTAGCCTCGCTGCCCCACTATTTTGGAAAGCCTCGCCATTCTGACTGATGAGATTTTCACTTCTAGTTTATATAGGCGACTCTGGATTTATAAAATATGTTTACATATAACTATCATTTACATGTTTAGACTGGAATGGGGGGGGGCAGTGATATTGAATTGGATGAATTACTGTAGTCCCCTTAGGCTCAGATTTATTTTTTGTTTATCATGGTCTAGAGTCAAATTACATACTAAATAGCTCATTGAATCCATGACTACTAGAAATGAAATGCCAAACTGCTTAGGGGAGTGAGTTACTCAGTGTAACCAAAAAAATTGTCCTGGAAAGATCCCAAGAGCAGATGCCTGAGGGTTTCATTTATTTGTGTGCTTTGGTAGAAGCAGAGGCACTCTGCGATGTTGTGGAAAAAACATAGAAGGAAATAAGCCTGGATTCTAGGTCTGGCTTAAATTACGTCTAATAAACATTTTTAAAAAAATCTGCCATGTGCAATGCAATGCGCTAAACTCTAGATTATACAGCGTGAGGGTGGAAAGACTGGAGGACCAAGATGAATCACAGACCCAAACCCTTGGTTCTGGCTTAGTAAACCCACATGCTGTGGACTCTCTCACTGACCTCACATTGTACTCCTCTCCTCGGGTGCTCCAGCTTCACCGGCTCTTCTCTTCCTTCTCACACCCAGCTTGTCCCATTGTGGGGCCTTGGATTGAAAGGATCCTTTCCCTGAATTCTCTGCAGGTCATGTAACATCATGATTTGTAATCCTCTGCATATCACTCTCTGTCTTGCTCACTTATTTGCTTTCTATATTTGTCTGTTGTTTTTTTTCTCTCCAGCTACACTCTTTGGAGCACAGTTTTGAACAAACACAAGATTTGGAATTCAAATCCTGTCTCATATTCCTTTTCTTTTAAAAGTTGCTAACACCACAACAGTAAGAAAATTATGCTGGAAAAGGGACTTTATTTGAAGGAGAGATTATGGACTCACTGTTCAGAGAAGCTTGAAATCTCTTTGTAAAACGGAAGTTTAAAAAAAATAAAATAAATAAAACAAAAGTTTTGTAGGAGGTTTATTAATTTTATTTATCAGAGCAAATTCTTATTTTATTGATATTCACTAATATCCTATTTTCATTGCCATTGATTTATGCTCTTTATTATTTCCTTCCTTGTACTTGTTTTAGTTTATGTTGTTCCTTTTCTATTTTCTTGAGGTAGAAACTTAGATAATTGATTTGAGACCTTGTCTCATTTCAAATGTAAGCATTTAATGCTATAAATTTTCTTTTCAGCACTGCTTTAGCAGCATCTCACGTTTTCATACATTGTACTTCCTTTTCTTTCAGGTCTGTATTTTTCTCTTTGAAAGCTTCTCCTTGTCCTATGAATGATGTAATAATGTGTAACTTAAATTACATATTTAGAAACTTTTCCTGTTGCCTCTTATTGAATTATTTCAGGTTAATGCCTTTATGGTCAAAGACCATATTCTATAGATTTTAAATGTGTTGAGGTTTTATTGCCCAGAGAATGATCTATCTTGGTGATTGTTCCATGGGTACTTGAATAAAGTGCATTCTGCTGTTATTGGGTAGTGTGTTTTAAATTAGACCCTGTCGGTTGGTTGTTTTGTTCAGATCTACTTTTTTGCTGATTTTCTGTCTGCTAGTTCCATCAGTTGCTGTGGGCAGGTAGGAGGGGAGTAGGGTTTGAAGTTTCCAACTTTAATTATGGATTTGTCTTTCTCCTTTCATCACTATCAGTTTTTACTCTTGCATTTCGAGGCTCTGTGATTTGGTGTGTACATATTTAACATCATTATTTCTTCCCTGGGGATTGATTTTCTTATCATTATGTAATGTCCTTTTATCTAATAATTTTGTTTAGAAGTTTAACTTTATTATATACTAACTATAACTGTATAATTATTACAAGTATATGAAAAGAATATTCCTTTGAATTTACCCATAATCCTGCTCTTACTTCCTTTCTGATGCTTAAAAATTCTTTCACTTTTTTAAAAAGAACTTTTTAAAATCATTCTTTAAGGATGGGTTTAGCAACAAAGGTAACAGAGATCAGTAACCTATATTGCTTGCTCTAACCATTTGGCTCAGTGAATAGAGCATCGGCCTGTGGACTCAAGGGTCCCAGGTTCGATTCCGGTCAAGGGCACGTACCTGGGTTGCAGGCACATTTCCAGTGGGGAGTGTGCTGGAGGCAGCTGATCGATGTTTCTTTTTCATCGATGTTTGTAACTCTCTATCCCTCTCCCTTCCTCTCTGTAAAAAATCAATAAAAAATATAACCTGTATGACTTAAATATTTACTATCTGATTCTTTACTGAAAGACATATGACTTCTTTAGGTTTTAATTTCTTAAACTTAATTAACAAGGGCATTGGACATGATCAATAGCCTTCTAAAATCTCTAATTTCATTCAATGGAATGATATAATTTATTGTGTGAAGGTAAGTTTGTTCCCTCAATGATCACATTTGACCTTAAACAATGCAGACTTCAACACTGGAAAGTAAGTCATTAACAAATACCCACTTTATCATGCCAATAATATAACATGAAGGTGAAAAATCAATTTCAGTCTGCTGACTGTGCTTCAGGTAATTAGATTTATGGAACTGGAGGTGAGGCTCCTACTGTGGGCTGGCAAGAGCCCATACTGTTTTGCACCTGCCATGGAAGTCATCATGTACCTTCACAATCTGGAGGCTGGAGCTTCCACAGACAGTTCCTACTCTTGTGACTAAAACAGCTCAGCTCATCCCATAGCTTACAGAACAAGCACTTTCCGTTAGAGGTCTCTAAGCTATTACTTCCAGAAGAATTATTCCCTAGTCATCATCTTTGGGGTGCTTGCTAGGTGAAGTGTGTACATTGCTTTCTAAAATGTGCTCTTCTAAGTTTCATCCAAGTAGGAGGGCAGAGAGAGATACATCACGTTGTTTTGTTTGTTTGACAATTGAGGATTCAAGATTCATGTACACACATTTTTAAGACAGAAAACTATGTAGAAAATAAAAAACAACTATAAAAGTCATGACAGCTATTTAAAGACAACAGAAACCCCTGTTGTGTTGAAAACATTTTCAAAAGGCCTGAACGGTCAACCAATCGCTACTCTCCAGTGAGGCTCACAGACTGGGAACCCGCAACTCCCTAAGATGCCCAGATGCAACCTTTGCTCTGCATGGCACTGGTCCAGAAGTCTATTTTCATTTTTGAACTTAACTGGTTTCCAACACTAAAAAATTTTAAGGGTTCACCTAATAATTTAAATTTCTGGACCCTCTTGAGAGCAAGTCACTGTTGAGTCCACATTTCCACGCAGCTGGGAGGCAGGTGACATTCTCCGTGGGCAGCACATGTGCTTTCGGGGCCAAGCGGGAGTTGGCTTTCCCACAGGCTCCTTCTTGTCTTCATGTCAAACAACATGGTTGCCATTTATCCTCAGTCTCATGCTATTGTTGCTTAGAGTAGAGCTGAAGGTGGTAGAATATCTAGTATCTATTTTCCAGTCCAAAATAGGAAAATGCAAGAAGGAATGTGTTGTATTAAGAATGGGAGACATATCTTTTTGTAGAGGTGAAAAGTATTCCTACTAGAGATGCCTATTGTCATACAACCTGAATGACCATTCTGAAATATACCTGTTCTCTGTCCTTCACTCAGTACCCACTGTTGCTTCAGGCATCTCTTCTTTATCAACATACAAGTGGAGGCCATGATGATCTCGTTTTCTCTACTTTTTAAATTTCATCTTAGACCAGGCAAGATGGCAGGAATGTCCAGGACTTCAAAACAGTGTCTCTTTGGTGTTATATTCCAGGTTAGCACTTCAATTTACTTTGGAGGAAGCTGGAAGTTCAGGACTATTATATATCTACTACATTTCCATCGATTTCTATTCCAGAAAACACTTATGGCTTACTTAAAAAGTAGATCCCAAGGCAGCTTTTCCTTTTAGTTTCAGAGCAGTGATACTCTAATACTCTGCAGGCTGCTTGAACACAGTTGTAAACAAATTTGGATCATCTCTTACACCAAGCCTCCCTATTATGTGGAGAGACGTTGTGAAATAATGTAAATAGAAATTGTTACAGGAGGCACAGCCAGCTTTCTTCTATTTTCACTTAGCACAATATTTAGTAAAATAGTATATTGCCCATATTTAATACGTGTGTTTATTAAGACACTGAAATAAGCCTAGGAAGGTAATGGAGTTACTGCCTATGGAAATAACTCATAGCGCCCTAACCAATTTGGCTCAGTGGATAGAGTGTGGACTGAAGTGTCCCAGGTTCGATTCCGGTCAAGGGTATGTACCTTGGTTGTGGCCACATCTCCAGTGGGGGATGTGCAGGAGGCAGCTGATTGATGTTTCTCTCTCATCGATGTTTCTAACTCTCTATCCCTCTCCCTTCCTCTCTGTAAAAAATCAATAAAAAATATATTAAAAAAAGAAATAATTCATAGCATAAATATTCAACATTTTACATTGGGACATGGGATACAACAATAATTTCTAGCTATTTTGGTATTAAAAAGGAATGCTCAAAGTGCATCAACATTAAATATAAATGTACCATTGTCACTCCCCTATAGACTTAAGTGAACCCCAAAGGTGATCTTCCAAAGCTAACAGACCATCTCGTATTTCCAGTTGAACTAAAGACAGTCATTTATCTCCGGTATTTTAATATTTATTGGTGTCTGGTAAGTTTTTTAGGTGTCAGGAACATCTCTATATATCTGCACCATTTTTAGGCAACAGAGGTTTGAGAAGGAGAAGCTGTTGATGTCTGACTTCCAAGTTTGTTACATGAGTACCTGCAACCCAAGAGATTCTCAATAATGTAAACATCGAATGAGCACATTAGCACATCTGTATAGAGGTAAACATGTCTCCTCTCCCTGTTTGTCCAAGCAAAAGTATCCTATTTATCTCTCAATGTCAGAGACCATTTGGCTGCAACACAGAAACACATTCATGCAAGTCTTTCTTTTCTCCATAGACTACATATTAGAAAAGGCTAGGCAGCTCAGACCAGAAGGCTAACACTTTCAAGTGTACTTGGTTAAAACTCAAAATTCCAAGTTGCTCGTGTGTCTCTGCTGACACAATTCCAACATTACCGTAGTGATAACATATACAAAAGAGATCTGTAACATTCAATTTTATGATAGACATTTAAGGAATAAGTGAGAGAGACAGGAGGCCTTTAACTGTGAAAAGGATGGTCCCTTTTTAAAAGTTCTGACAGAATATTCCCTGCCCAATGGGAGATGGCTAGACCTGGAACTACTCAGGGAGCTCCCCACAGGTATAAAGTACGACTTTTGGAGTATGAGCTTTGAGAAAAACAGATTTAGCATCCTTCCCCTCCCAATTGTCTCCCGATGAACTGGTCTCTGTGGTGCCCAAACAAAGCAAGCATGACATTTTCATTTCTGGTTAAAGAGAAATATCACTCCTTTGTTTTGTTTTGTTTTTTTTTGCCTGAATTTTGGAGGCTACCTGAACCTGTGAGTTTTGTGAACAGTAGTATTCACGGTGATTTTGGTGATGTGTGTAAGTAGAAATAAACCATGTAAGTAGAACTAAAATGGGATCAGAAAGCAAAGCAGAATGCTCCATAGAATCAATAACTGGGTAAAAAAAATCTTGAATAAGTTTACACATTTTTTGTTAAATGCATCCATATTTAAATAGAACTTAGTCTTTCCTAGGAAAAGACAAAGTCTCTTCATCTAAATCCTCACCAATAAAAGTCACAAATGTTATAATAATATACACAGTGAATGAAGTTCAAAGATGCCCATAATGGTTAATACTTTATGAGAAAATCAATTAATGAGGAACGATAAGAATGATTGCCAACTTTTCATTGTGCAACAGGGAAGCAGTGTGTTTAGTGGAAGAGAAGAAGTTGCTAAATCAGACTCAGATTTCAATCAGTTGATAAATCATTTATATTCTCAGCTTCGATTTCATCAGTAAAATAGGAATGATAACTACTATTTGTCAAGATTGTTATAAGAAAAAGAATATATATATAGATATCTATATCTATATCTATATATATCTATCTATATATATAATTTATAATAATAAAAGCATAACATGCTAATTAGACCAGATAGCAGAACAACCTTCCAGACATACTTTTGGATGACGCTACAGCAGCGGGGGCCAAGGCAGAGGCGGTTAGGGGCAATCAGGCAGGTAGGCAGAGTAGTTAGGGGCAATGCGGCAGGCAGGTGGAGTGGTTAAGTCCTGCATTGGACCTCCCTCCCCCTTGCACGAATTTCATGCATCAGGCCTCTAGTGTATATATATAAAATGTAAAAGGCTATAAAGTATAAAAGGATAGTGAGATATAAATATAGAAACTCAAAGCACAATTGATATCAATCCCCTGGTCTTTTTTCCTCCACTTCTCTGGACTTTTTGAAATTCAATTTTAAAAACTGAAAGAAAGAAATTAGTGCATAGACATTAGTGTTGCTTCTAATAGAATATGGTGGCCTACTTGTATCACTGAGACTAGGGTATTTAATTGGAAGTGCAGACATGAAAGTTAGGGGAAAATGATGTGCAAACAATACCTGATGTAATTATAAAAACTTTATTTCACTCTTCCTTTCATTAAATCTTTATAAGCACCATGTCATGTACTGGCAAATCTAGAACGAAGATACCGGAATGCTTTACTCAATAACGAACTGCAAGCTGATGATGATTCCTTACAGCTACATGGAGCATGTGAGCAACACCACAGTTAGAGAGGTTCCCTGGAGAATCCTGTGACAACGCACAGGACAGGAATCCAGCTTTAATCTGTTCACACTTTCTATGGTCAGAACCCAAAGCTTGTGCATGTAAACATCAAAAGAAACACTTTATCACCTTGACAGTTTACAGTTTTCTAAAATGACGCTGAGAGCATAAATGCTGCTATTGTTTCATTGACCAGTGGTTGGCCAAAGGCTGAAAAGATCAATTCCTTTAAAATTTAAATGATGCTTAAAGGCTATGTTTACACTGCGCACGCTACCAGCAAGGATTTTGAATGTGTTCAAATCTCATGTGTGATCACCAAACCATTAATTTATTCACCTAATGAAATTGTGAAAAATTATACATTTTCAGCAAAATGTTTTCATCTGGTCCTATATTCAAAGACCCAATTGCCAAGGTGTTTTACATAAATTTAATTCACAAGCAAGTACACAAGAGAATCACTAGAAAGAACATTGCTTCCTGGTTTATGAATAAAAAGTTTATCCTCTACTTACACTAAACCATACAAAAAATAATCTACAAAAATCATTTACCATTGACTTTCGTGAAAGAAAAAGCTTCAGGGAAAAAAATGATTGTGTGGTGGTAGTATTTTAGCCATCAAAAAAGGAATGTCAGTAACCAATAAATATAATGTGCTTTCTCTGTATAGACATATTTACACTTGAGTCTTTGGCTTATGTTTTTTTTTTTTTTCTAAAAAGAACTTTAAATGATCCAGCCATCATTGCACATTAAAAGAAAATAAGCCAGTTATATATATTTATATATTTATATAGAGATCTGCTACACTTGAAACATATAAAAAATGAATTTTACTATGAATTTGCACAGCTTTTCTTTCTTGTTCCTTTAAAGATTTAACATCTTTTATCTAAAAAAGGGAGGAAAACACCACGTGGAAAGTATTAATTCATGCAACACATGGTGGCTGCTCTACCAAAACCAGGAGAGAAAAGGCGCATGTTCACTGTACAAACACCGATACGTTCTCAGTTGAATTTGGTTCTTATTAAATATAGTTTTATGTGGCACGAAATGTTGATGCTTTCATACAGTAATAGAAACTAATTGAGTCCTTTTTATTAAGATACACGATTTCATAAGAAAAATACTTTTACCTCTTGAATGTAAAAGTCTCCCACCCCCCACATTACAATCGTTCTGCGCAGGTGTGACAGTACAGCAGCTGCTGGCTCAACAGACGAACAGGTTTCTGTGTGGATGCGGAAGTCTCACCCAACTAAGAGGATTCCAGGTACTCCAAAGCCACATCATAGCAGAAACGGTACTGCTCCTGAAAGGCGTTAGGAAAAAAAAAAAGACTAGGAGTAAATAGTAGTTACCAAACGAAAGATCGGCACACAGTTTAGATTACGCAAGGGTTACAAACTACTTTTTCCATAGGCAAGTTGAATATCTGGGAATATGTATTTTACATTTGAGTTTACTTGCTGTTTAAGAAAAAGAGACAGTGTAAAAAAGATGTTGTCTTTGCCGTATATTTTTTTCTATTAAAAAAAACCCTCCAGTTTTTTTTAAAGCTGATTAAGATAGTAATACCTGATCATGATAGAAAAATTTTCCAATAGAGAAAAATATGAAGAATCATAAAAATATTTTATATAATTCCATCACCTCTGAATAAAATTGTTACAGTATTGTCTTAGTTTTGCTTTAGTCCTTAGTTTTGCATGATTGAAATAACTGAGGATATAATCTTCTATAATAAAAGAGAAACATGCAAATGTGACCATTACCACCAGCCAATCAGAGCGGCTGTATGCAAATTAACCCAGCCAAGATGGAGGCCAACAGCCACGGAACTAGAGCAAATCAAAGGGTTCTGTAGCAACTGCCTGCCTATGCTGGCAGTTGGAAGTGGCACCAGGGCACGAGGGCACCAGGAAGTGGGAAAGCAAGGTGGCGGGCCGGGGAGCGGGTAAGAGGTGGCAGGGGGTCGGCGGCCTGCTTGGTGGGCTTCCCAGGCCCTTTGTGAGGCATCGGGGAGCGGGTAAGAGGTGGCAGGGGGTCGGCGGCCTGCTTGGCAGCTGTC
>PVJC01046319.1:0-13371 GCA_004026665.1 Murina feae
AAACATTTACACAGATTGGAGAAATAACAGCACATTTGTATAGTGGTGGGAACGATTCAATTAAAAGTGGGGACAATGAATGACTTAGAAGAGAAACAGGGAAATTGCTGAAGCGTTTCTCTGGTTAGTGAGTGAGATGGCGTCCAGTGTGCTGGTAGAGAGGTGAGGCATGGCCATAAGAAAGGACAGTTTACCCACACCCACAGGGAAGGAGGGACGCGGACACAGGCTGGGGAGCGTTTGATGAAAGCAGTTTAATAGGTTCCTGCTTCACTGCTTGGAATTTTCAGCAAGAGTGAGAATAGGGAAAGAGGCACTGGAGATTTGAGGAGAAAAATGAAAACATGAAATATTTGTCAAGGAGAATGGAAGAGAAAATGGAACAGAATTAGAGCACTCGAGGTTAACAACCATGCATATACAGTGGTGCCGGCCAGCTCAATCGTGTATGTTGTGCGTCTACATCTTCCTGCACAGGTGCAGGCATGCCCTGGGCATTGCACAGATGAGTCCACATCTCGAGGCCACCAGGCAGTTAGGAGAGAGCAGCCAGTTGAGTGTTTGTGTAAGGCTGGGGTGTAATGGAGGCTCATGCCACTGAAGTCTGGTAGGATCACGAGATGGCGTGTGCCATGGAGTCAAAGATGGATGCAGTTAGGGCATTAGAGGGAGTGAACTGGAACAATAACAAGGGGGAAGTGAGCATAAAATATTTAAGTTTGAATTTATTTACAAATTTGTTTATTTTTGTGTACTTTGGTTTTTGAAAGGCTGAAAAAGATTAATGTAAGTCATTTGTAAAATACCTGAATACATTGATTTATTCATTCAACAAATGATTATTCAACTGACCATTTTTAGACTCTGTGATAGACATTCATGAAGATTTTAGCTAATGAAACTCGTTTTCTCATGGATTCGAGTAAATCTTAGATGGTAACTCAAGCTCGGAAAAAGTTCTGACTCCAGAAGCAAATGAACAGCCTATAAAATGCTGGTCTTATAAACTCAACTTTATAAACGGGTGTAGATCACAAGAGGTTTTTGCCAGGAACACAGGCTTGGATTTCTTTAGAATTCTGTGCTTGAGTAAAATGTGCTATTTGTATTAAATAGTAACTTACCCTTCATAAGAACTATACAAATTTAGAGTAAGATTTAAACACCATAAAGTGCTGAATTCAGTAAAATTTTCCAGATAATTTCCATTGCTTCATCTGCGTTAATCTGCCCAGCTATCAAACATTGCCCTGTCCTTGCTCTGGGAGCCTACCTTCTCGGGTGCAAGCTGCTTCAGTGGGTGCTGTCAGTCCTGGTTCTCTGCAGGATGCTGTCGGAGCCTTTAGTTGCTTACAGGTAACACATGGCTTCCTTCCTTGTATGCATGCCTGGCGCCCATCGAGGGGTGTGCTGCCTCTAGAATGCAAGCTGATGGAGCAGATGCCCTGGGTTGGTGGAATGGTGGCACATAGTCAGTGCTCAGCCAGTTGTATCAAACATTCCTTTGAGGCTGGTAGGGGTGGTTCGATAAATTTAAGAAGTTTATTTATAGATTAAACAGTACATTATACATGGACTGTACATAAGAAAGGTTAAAATGGGGAGTAGTTTGAGGATTTGGAATGAATTAATTCAATTTACATTATAGTCAAAACTCATTTCTGGAATGTCTCCCATCTCAAACAATTTGGTTCTCAACCAAGTTGTTCACAGAAAAAATGTCCAAAACTTCAGTTTTCGAGCTGACCACCCTTTCATGCTGATACCTCAGCAAGACAAAAATCATCTCTCAGGCACAAAGAAAAGAGAGAATGTTGTTGTGAAAGGGCAGTGCAAGACTGACTTAAACCGGCCAATAGGGATGCAGAGGAAATGACCCAAGTCTAACTGCATCCTGCCCCCTGTGCAACCAAACCCTGGCCCTTCCCTTGACCAATCACACATTACCCCACCCACTACTTCGAGACCCCCTATAAATCCTTTGTTTTCCTGAAACTCGCTCTCTCTCCCCACCCTGCTGCTGCGTCGGTGAGCGTGTGTGGGACAGAGTTCAAGCTAGCTTGAATAAAGTCTCTATGTTTTTGCATTGGAGACGGGGCTCACTGGTGGTCTTTGGGGATCTGGGCATAACAGTTGAAATCAATGGTTAGCACAGTTTTAAAACTAAATAGGCATCAAGAGTGCTACTGTTGCTGAGGGTGTGCAAGTGCTCACAAAGCAATCACAGGCAATCAGAGAGGCAGAAAAACTGTTGTTGATTGGATAATGAACAACAGGTAGTGGTGATGGCATTTCCCAGGCAGTGATAGGTATTTGAATGAGTGAAGAAAATTAGAGTGGCCTTGATGTGCTGTCTGGTCATTTCTGAAGGCATTCTTTTTTATTCTGTTTGCCATTTTTGTTTTGTGCAGTTTCATCTAAACTCTCCGTCAGTCTTTTTTGCATGCTTTTCTTACCTTTGAAAAGTATCCAGATAAAGAAAAGGAAATGGAGCTGTTTTGATAGGGGAAGAAATAGAACATTGGGGATCAGGTATATTGTAAGAAATATTAATCATGCTCTGTTAACTGTGATTGTTTTGTTCTGAGTAAAGAAAGGACATTCTAAGCTGGCTGGGAGTTGCACGAGGCCCGGGGAACTCACCTGGAAATTTGGACCACCCTCCCCATCAGGGAGCTGCCTGTTATCATGGGAGATTAACCAATTAACTACCATGTGCCCAAAACAGAAACCATCCCCACACCCCGCAATATTTTGAATTTAATTTAAGAAGTCAATTTGCCTTGAATATAAAAATAAATATATTACTCACAATTTGGGTGTCTTGAATATTTTCAACTGAAAACTCTCACAAAAAATGATTTTAAAGTTGGTTGAGGCTGCCACTTAGGGAAAACTTTTTTTTAATGGTTGCGGGAGGCGTGTGAGGAAGGTCCTCTGCTTGCCTCTACAGAGGCTTATGGCATACAATGGGTTAGTGCCCTGTTCTTTGATAAACCCAAGCCCTTTGCATACCCCCAGGCCTTTGCAAACCACCAGTAGAATTGCCTGTAAACTTCCCATTTTGCATACCCATTCTTATCCCCTTTGCCTACTTCCTCAGGTACTCTTTGTCCTTCTACCCCATATAAGCTGTTGGGTTATGCGGGTGCAGAGCAGGTGTTTGTGGCTGACCTGCTGCTCTCCCTGCTGCCAGCAGGATTAGAATAAATGCTCATATAGGATTCGACCCTGTCTCTGCTTAATTGGCTCAAGTAGTGACAGGCAGCACGGACCCATTGATTATTGAATATAATAAAAGAAAAATATGCTAAGTGACTGTTACCTGAGACACCTAAGTCACGCCCACCAGCCAAGCCATGCCTCCCAGCCAACCAGAGCAGCTGTATGCAAATTAGCTCAGCCAAGATGGAGGCCAGCAGCCATGGAGCTAGAGCAAACCAGAGGCTTCTGTTGCAACTGCCTGCCTAGGCTGGCTGAGCCTCTGCTCACGGCCAAGCCCACCAGCCAATCAGAGCACCTGTATGCAAATTAACCCAGCCAAGATGGAGGCTGGCAGGGCGGCTCTGCACTGGGAGCCTCTGTGGCCAGCATAGCTGTGCCAGGTGTCAGCTCAGTGGGGGGGGGGGCAGGTCCGGCCTGGGGCCTCCTCGGGGCATCCAGGAGTGCCAGACCCAGGTCCACTGCCTGGCTCCGCCCCCTGGGGGCCTCCCTGGGGCATTTGGGAGCACAGGGGCCTCTGCAGAGCATGCAGGAGCAGCCATCCTGGGTCTGCTGTCTGGCTCTGCCCCAGGGGCCTCCTCGGGGGCATGCAGGAGCACCTGTCCAGGGTCTGCTACCTTCATCCGCCCCCCAGGGGCCTCCATAGGGCGTGCGGGAGCGTCTGCTGCACAGTGCAGAGAATCTGAAGCCAGTCCGCTGCCCGGCTCCACCCCAAGTGTGTTTGCTCAGCAGCAGGGCCCCACCAAGGGATCCTGCACCAGCGTCCACCCCTGGCTCGCCACCCAGCTCTGCGCCAGGTGTGTCCCCTCAGCGGTGGGGGCCCACCAGGCGTGTGTGATCGTGGGCCCTCTGGTGGGAAATGTCCAGGCCTGCACTCATCAGCCCTCCCACCCCCCAGTGCACAAACCCTGAAGGGGCTGTGGGCAGCCTGAAAATGGCCCTCAGCCCCTCACCCAGGCTGGCTAGGCATGCCAGCAGGTGAACATCCCCCCCCTGCTGAGGTGTCCCTGACTGCAAGAGGGCACAGGCTGGGCTGAGGGACCCCCACCCCCTGAGTGCACAAATTTTTGTGCACCGGGTTCCTAGTCTGGTTATAATTTAATATGCAGCTTAGAACAGACTTTTTCTACTTAGGAGTCCTGAGGGTATCTTCACTCATGGCTTCCCTCTGCAGGGGGACAATAAGTAATTTTCCTTCTATCCTTCTAAGTTCTTCTGGCTGAACTAATACTCACATTAAAATCAGAAAAATTAACAGAAGAAAATAACATTTATTACATATGTACATGCAGGTGTCCCATAAAAATATGGAGTCTGAGGATATATTGGGCAGTTAAAGCTCATATGCCATCTTGAGCTGAGGAGAAGGGGGCGGTGTATATTGTGGCCTGAGACTTCAAAGGGCAGAATGGCAACTCACGTGGAGATGGAAAAGCAAAGGTTTGGTAAGCAGATGCTTGCTGGGCCGTCTTTCACAAGGACGCAGAGGGGACTGTGAACAAGTGGTCTGCCAAGTGGTTCATAGTAAACCCGTGACCTGTGATGGCAGCTCCCTGCTGGAGCGGGTCCTCTGTCACATCCTGTTGGGCTGTTAGGAAGAGGGTAAAAGGCTTTTCCTGCTATTTCATCTTTGAAAAATAACCAATATGCCAAAAGACACATTTTGGGTGACAAACCCTGCTTCCCACCCCCTCAGGTGAACGGAATGTGTGGTATACCAAAGGTGCCCAATCTCGGCTACTTCTGGAGTTGTGGACCAGTCTCCAAACAAGTGATGAGCTTTCCAGAATATCCTTCTTTTCTTTCTGAGAACTTTACCACTCACCTGGAGGAGGGTTCTCAAGACAGCGCTGCTTGGTGTGCATGTCCACAGTGTAGTCAGCGAGCAAAGCCACCTGCAGTGAGACAGAAGCAAGCACAGCCTCAGGCAGTCGCATCCGGATTTCCACCTGCCCCCTGATCCCAGAGCCCAGAATCAGCAGAGAGCAGGCTCCCTCTTCTCTCTTTTGTTTTTTTCTAAACAAATGTGAAACTACCATGAAATCCATAATTTATTTTGCAAACAGACAGTTTTATCTCTGGCATAAAGTGAATGCTTAATACAGGACATCTCTTTTGCCCCCTTTTAATCTATTTCCACTGAAGAACACTTTGGTAATGCAAGCCTGTTCTATTATAACTAAGTAATTTCCTCTCCACCTCAGTATTCTTTTCACAATTGATGAAAACATCATCTAATTGATAACACTACTTTCAAAAGGTGAGAAAATGGAAAGTGGATAGAAAAGATGAGTGCTTGTATTACTACAAAAAACAACCTCATAAATAATGAAATATGCTCATCTCTGCATATTTAAGACCACCCAGAAAGTATAAACTGCTTCTGCTTATCACAAGAACTACTTATTAAATATTATATATATAAAAAAGAACAGCAGGCTTGCCAATCACCTATAATAATAAAAGCCTAGGTGACCATCACACCTTCACATCATCACAAGATGGCCACCACAAAGATGGCCGCCCTATGTCATCACAAGATGGCCACCTCCATGTCATCACAAGATGGCTGCCCCTACATCATCACAGATGGCTGCCATAAGATGGCTAGCAGGGGAGGGCAGTTGGGGGTGACCAGGCCAGCAGGGGTGGACAGATGGGGGTGACCAAGCCAGCAGGGGAGGGCAGTTAGGCATCAATCAGGCTGACAGGGGAACAGTTAGGGGGCGATCAAGCTGGCAGGCAGAAGCGGTTAGAGGCAATCAAGCAGGCCGGTGAATGGTTAGGTGCCAGCAGTCCGGATTGTAAGAGGGATGTCCGACTAAACCAACAGTCGGACATCCCCTGAGGGGTCCCAGATTGGAGAGGGTGCAGGCTGGGCTGAGGGACACCCCACCAGTGAATGAATTTTATGCATTGTTTATATAAATATAAACAATGATATAAAGCACTATTTTAATCCTACATGTATTACTTGGCTCTCTTCTCTCTTCTTGTCTCTAGGAGGGGTGACATTAAAGTTTAAGTTTAAGTTTAAGATGTTGGGTGACTAAATTGAAAGGAAATGAAATGACCCATTTCTGTGAAAACCTCAATGAAAAGTATAAAAGCAATTACCCAAATTCAGGTGAACACCAAGCCCTTTGCCCCTCTTTACATATTATACTTTCTAAATTTATGTATTTACTTTTTTTACACATATTCTATTGAATGTATTGGGGTGACATTGGTTAATGAAATGATATAGGTTTCAGGTACACAATTCTACAATACATCAGCTGTACATTGTATTACCCCAAGTCAAGTCTCCTGTTACTTCATTCCCCCTTTGCCCTCTTCTACCTCCCCGACCCCTTTTTGAAGTTTACTGCAAAGCTTCCTTCAGAAAATAAAACATTTTCCATTCTACGTCTTCTTTCCAACCTGAAGTGAGGCAATTGCCTCTGTGGGCTGCCCAAGTCCAGGGCTGTGCACTTGGCCTCATGGCCAGGACTGTGCCTGCAGCATGGCGGTCCCTCACAAATGTTTCCAGATGAATCAAATCCTTGTATTTTAAGTCTTATAGATATAACAAGTAGATTTTAAATTTATTATGACAATAGGAGATAAAAAATAGTTGAGCCCAATATATATAAAACCAGGGCCATAGGGAACTAGGAAAAAGACAGTTCCAATCACCTCATGGAAGGGTCTTATATGACTCCCAGGCAATCAGAAAAGTATATACTTAGCCCAGCACTCCTTCCATTTCCACTTTCATTTAAAAATAAAACTGGAAATTAATGCAGACCATTATTATACATTATTTATAATTTGGTCAATATATTATTTATATATTTAATTATTTGCATTTTTAGGAAACAGTGTATATTTCCTATTTATGCTACTAAATTAGGGAGAGAATATAGTCATTCTGGGTTTGGAGAATTGAGGTGATTCAAATACATTGTTGCAAAGACACCTGACATGGCTTCCACACAAATTATGTAGCAAATATCAAGCAAGTTTTACTACAACACCAATTTACACCATACACAAAAATAAACTCAAAATGGATAAAGGACTTAAATGTAAGACAGGAAACCATAACAATCTTAGAGGAATCCACAGGCAACAAAATATCAGACATATGTCGTATTTAGGCCAGTATCTTTACTGATATAGCTCCTAGGACAATGAAAAAAAAGGAAAAATAAACAAATGGGACTACATGAAAATAAAAAGCTTCTTCACAGCAAAAGAAACCATCAACAAAACAACAAGAAAGCCCACTGCATGGGAGAAATATTTGCCAATGTGATATCCAATCTCCAAAATTTAAAGGGAATTCATACAACCTAACAAAAGGAAGGTAAACAATCCAGTAAAAAAATGGGCAAGGGACCTAAATAGACACTTTATGAAAGAGGACACACAGAAGGCCAAGAGACATATGAAAAAAAACATGCTCAAAGTCACTAATCATCTGAGAGATGCAAATCAAAACAACAGTGAGGTACCTGTCACACCTGTCAGAATGGCTATCATCAACAAATCAATGAATGACAAGTGCTGGCCAGGATGCAGAGAAAAAGGAACCCTCACTCACTGCTGGTGGGAATGCAGACTGGTGTACCCACTGTGGGAAACAGTATGGCATTTCCTCAAAAAATTAAAAATGGAACTTCCATTTGATCCAGTAATCCCACTTCTAGGAATATATTCCAAGAAAACAGAAAGAAAGAATATATATATATATATATATATATATATATATATATATATATATCCCTGTGTTCATAGCAGCACAATTTACAATAGCTAAGATTTGGAAACAACGTATGTGCCCATCATCAGATGAATGGATTAAAAACTGTGGTACATCTGCACAATGGAATACTATGCTGCCATAAAAAGAAGGAACTCCTACTGTTTGCAACAACATGAATGGACCTGGAGAGCATTATGCTGAGTGAAATAAGCCAGTTGGAGAAAGATAACTATCACATGATCTCACTCATTTGTGGAATATAATGAACAGCATAAACTGATGAACAAAAATAGATCCAGAGACAGAGAAGCATTGAATAGACGGTCAAACTTCAGAGGGAAGGCGGGGAGCAGTGGTGGTGGAAAGAAATGAACCAAAGGACTCATATGCATGCATGTAAGCATAACCAAGGAACACAGACACTAGGGGGGTGATGGCATATGCTGGGAGGTGGGAGTGGTCGATAGGGTAAAAGGGAGACATATGTAATACTTTAATCAATAAAAAGTAAAAAAGTTTTACTATATTAAACTATCTTAAATGCACATTTTGTGATATGCATTTAATATATTTAATGTTGATGTAAGCATAGTTTTATTAAAAAATATAACTTTCAAGAAATAACTATAATTTAGGCCAACTAACAGGTATATGGTTTCTTACAATAGAAATGATGATGATGATGATAGCTTCCTGTTGTATTGTAAAATACATGTCCAATAAATGTATATGTCCACTAAAATAGACAAACATATTATAAATATCCAAAGGAAGATTCATTTATGAAGGTCAGTATGACATAATCAACACAAATGACTCAGAAAAATCACTGGAACTGGACATGGAGTTTTACATTGCAGTGAGGCTTCCTGAGAATTCTATTAAGGTTATATAAGTATTTTTTTCTGAAATAATTGACCAAATATTAGATTTAATTTTCATTAGTGCTTATTGTTATGCCATTCTGTTGATGATTGAACACACATTTTATACTTATTGTCATATTTTTGTCTTGAAATTTTCTTTATAAATGTGATTATCTTCTTTATCCTTGAATTAGTTGAGAGAAAAAGTAATATACAAAATCAAATGTGTGCACAGATAAATGATGAGCAAAGAAAGCACAATAGTATCATGAATGTGCATGATAATTGTGTGAGTCTTTATGTGGGCACATTTCTACAGCTTCCCAAATCTCAATTCCTTCATTTATTTTTTTAAAAATATATTTTATTGATATTTTACAGAGAGGAAGGGAGAGGGATAGAGAGCTAGAAACATTGATGAGAAACATCAATTCAGCTGCCTCCTGCACAATCCCCACTGGGGATGTGCCCGCAACTAAGGTACATGCCCTTGCCAGAATCGAACCCGGGACCCTTCAGTCTGTAGGCTGGTGCTCTATCCACTGAGCCGAACTGGCCAGGGCAATTCCTTCATTACTTAATTAAGAAATTGGAGTAATAATGTCGACACTGGAGAGCTGCAGTCAGGATTGATTGTAAAAATGTATGCTTAAGTACCTAGTGCAGATCTGCACAGAATACTAGTCACTATAAAATGTTGACTTTTCTCCACACATGGTCCCTGCTGGCCCCTTCCAGCTCAAAGATTCTCTGCATCACTTGATGCAATACCTAAGGACCATACATCTTGTCAATAACACTGGGGACATATTCCCTAATATGAATCCCAGGGAACCATAAAAGCATATACTTAGACCAGGACTCCTCCCACTTACACAGAGGGTGCAGTTGGAACTGGTGGAAATATAACTTCTTCACAAGTGTGGTTAGGAAGTGGAATTATTTGTCTTTATGGATCCAAGGATATTAAATTGTCAAAATTAACTTGTGATCCTACTTGTATTTTTCTAATCACTTAGGTACCTATAGAAACAACTAGAAGAAAATGAAAATAATGGGGGAAGAGATCCAAAATGATGGTGAAGTAGGCAGAAGCCACACTTACGCACAATCAAATGAGAATTACAGCTAAATTTCAGAACAATCGTCTGGAATCACTGAAGACTAGCTGAAGAGAAGCCTATGACCAAGGATTTACAGAAGCCACATTGAGACTGCTCCAAATGAGTTGCTGAGAGCCAGAGTCCCTCCCAAGAGGCCCAGAACCAATACCCTTCTGGCAGTGGAGTTAGTGGAAGCTGCACTCACCTCTTTCCAGCTTCAGACAATATCAGAGGATTCAATAAGCTGCACAAGCAGCACATCCAAAGGGAGTTCTCAGCAGGACCAGTCCCTGCTGAGGCGAATTCCATTTCATGTGGTTAGCACCTGCACAGCACTTTGCACACCAGGGTGAGGGTTGAGCCTCATAGTCAGCAAGCCTGAGGGCTGATCTGATACACAAATGGGCCAATAGCTATCAAGACTCAATTACAACAAGAGGGTCCATATAATCAACACAAGGACCATTCCTGGAGCACCCAGTTCAGGCGATCAAGAAGACTACACCACTGGATTCCACAGGACACCTACTACAAAAGGCCACTCACAAAGACTGGGAGTCATAGCAACTCTACCTAATACTTGGAAACAAACACAAAGAGACAGCCAAAATGGGGAGACAAAGAACAAGCCCCAAGTGAAAGAACAGGTGAAATCTCCAGAAAAAAGAGCTAAATGAAATGGAGGCAAGTAATTTATCAGATATAGAATCTAAAGTAATGGTTATAGGGTTCTCAATAGCATGAAAAATGACATAGAAACCATATAAAAGAACCAGTCACAGAAAAGAATGCCATATTTGAAATGAAGAGTACACTGGAAGGAATAAACAGTAGGTTAGATGAAGCAGAAAGTGGAATCTGAAATTTGAAAGACAAGGTAGAAAAACGCACACAATCACAGCAGCAAAAAGAAAAAAAAATTAACGAGGATAGTTTAAGGAACCTTTGTGACAACATGAAGCACAACAACATCTGTATCCTAGAGGTTCCACAAGGAGAAGGGAGAGAGCAAGGGATGGAGAACATATTTGAAGAAATAATGACTGCAAACATTCCTAACCTGGTGAAAGAAAATGACACAGAAGTCCAGGAAACACAGAGTCCCAAAAGAGACTCATACCAAGACACATCAGAATTAAAATGGTAAAGGTTAAAAACAAAGAGAGAATCTTAAAAGCCATTAGACTAACTTAGTTAGTTACCTACCATGGAGCTCCCATAAGACTGTCATCTGATTTCTCAACAGAAACATTTCAGGACAAGAAATGGCATGAAATATTCAAAGTGAGGAAAAACAAGGACCTCTAACCAACACTATATTATCCAGTAAAGCTATCATTTAAAATTGAGAGAGAAATAGAAAGCTTCTTAGAAAAGAAAAAGCTAAAGGCATTACAACCCAGTATTACAAGAAATGTTAAAGGGCCTGCTTTAAGGAGGAGAAGAAAAAGAAGAAGGAAGAGGAGAAGAAGGAGGTGGATCAGGTAGAGGAGGTGGAGGAAGAGGAAAAGGAGAATAAAAAGAAGAAAAAACAGAGGAACATAGTTAAAAGAATAAAATGGCAATAAATATGTAACTATTAAGAATCACTTTAAATGTAAATGGCTTAAAGGTTCCAATAAACAGCCATATGGTAGCTGAATGGACAAGAAAACAAGACTCGTATATGTGCTGTCTACAAGAGACCCACCTCAGCACAAATGATACACACAGACTAAAAGTAAAGGGATGGAAAAATATATTTCATGAAAATGGAAAGCAAGAAAAAAACTGGGGGTAGCAATACTTATATCCAACAAAATAGTCTTTAAAACTAAGGTATAGGAATAGACAAAGAAGGACACTATATAATGATAAAAAGAGCAATCCAACAAGAAGATATAACCCTTGCAAATATTTATGCACTCAACATAGGAGCACCTACATATGTGAAGCAAATCTTGATGGAAGTAAATGGAGTGATGAACAGTAATATAGTCATAGTAAGAGATTTTAATACTCCAATGACACCAATGGATAAATCTTCCAGAGAGAAAGTCAAAAAGGAAGCAATGGCCTTAAATAACACATTAGATGAGATGGATTTAATTGTTATCTTTAGAGCATTTCATCCCAAAGCAGCATAATTTAAATTCTTTTCAAGTATATATAGAACATTTTCTAGGATAGACCAAAGCAATCAGACAAGAAGAAGAAATAAAAAGCATTCAAATTAGAAAGGAAAAAGTAAAACTGTCATTATTTGAAGATAACATAATACTGTATGTAGAGAACCCTAACGATTCCACTAAAAAAACTATTAGAACTGAACAATGAATTCAGTAAAGCAGCAAGATACAAAATAAATATCCATAAATCAGTTGCATTTTTACATCAACAATAAACTATCAGAAAGAGAAACTAAGAAAACAATTCTGTTCACCATTGCTTCAAAAATACCTAGAAATAAATTTAATTAAGGATATAAAAGACAAATACTCAGAAAATTATAAGATACTGAAGAAAGAAACTACAAATAAGTGGAAACTACAAATAAGTGGAAGAAAATACAAATAAGTGGAAACATATACTGTGTTCATGAATTAGAAGAATTAATATCATTAAAATGTCCATAAACCCCAAACAATCTATAGATTCAACATAATTCCTATCAAGAAAGGAATATATTATAGAACTAGAACTAATAATACAAAAAATTTATATGGAACCACAAAAGACCCTCAAAAGCAACAGCGATCCTGAGAAAGAAGAACAAAGTTAAAAGAATCATGCTACAAGGTCATAGAAATCAAAGCAGCAGGGTCATGAAGCTTGGATAGACCTGGAGAGTACCATGCTAAGTGAAATAAGCCAGCCAGAGAAAGACAAATATCAAAAGATCTCATTTATATGTGGAATTTAATGAACAAATAAGCAGAGGCATGGATGAATGGAACAGACTGACAGATCAAAAGGGGTGGAGGGGATGAAAAAAGATTAACCAAAGAATATATATGCATACTAGGGGCCCGGTGTACAAAAATTTGTGCACTCGGGGTGGAGGGAGTCCCTCAGCCCGGCCTGTGCCCTCTCAGAGTCTGGGACCCCTCAGTGGATGTCCTATGATGGCCCCAGTCTGCCAGGCGCCTTGTGTGTGTGTGTGTGTGTGTGTGTGTGTCACCACTGGGGACCTGCCCCCAGCCACATCTGAGGCTCAGAGCAGTCCTCCTGTGTGTGTCTACCTGCCAAGGTCCTGCCCCCAGGCACACTGTGGAGGCTTGGAGCAGGCACCCCCTCTATGTTGATCTCTCAGACTCTTGCCCTCCCCTGCATGTTGTTCTCTTTTTTGAGCTGTGACCAGGGCTGGGTGCTGCCTGCCTCCCAAGCTTGCCTACTGCCCATCTTCCTCCAGCCACCAGAAAGCAGGGAAAACCCCGCCTCGTGGTCAGGC
>PVJC01046320.1:0-13359 GCA_004026665.1 Murina feae
ATTTCAGTCAGTGTATGATTCATTTCTAGTTGGTCCTTTATCATATCCTTGAGGGTCTCATTAAATTTATCGGCAGTCTCTAGCATTTTCTTGAAAAACCTAATAACCGTGGTTTTGAACTCTATATCCTGTCGTTTTCTTTCCTCCATCTCTGTCATTTGTGACCTGTTTCGTCTCCTCATTTTGGCTTCTTCCCTTTTTGATTTAGGCGATCACTGCGAGGGATTAACCTCTAAGTCACTTGGTTACGAGAGTCAGCTGTGTCTACAGTGGGAGAACTTCTGTGCTGGAGACACCCTTATGGGGCAAGAGTTGTTACAGTGGAGCTTTTATGCTCACTGCATCTGCCCCAAGTGTGTTCCTTGTGGATCTGTTTTGTTTAGGTTAGTCCCTCTCTTGCCACTGGGTGGGGCTGGCTCCTGTATCTTTAAGGAGGTGTTGCTGCAGAAGCCTCTGACGCACTTGGGAGGGGCGGGGCCTCGGGGAGTTCGCAGGGCAGGGCGGAGCAAATAGCTATGGCGCTTCTCAGCCCTGCACTGAGAGACGCCAGGTCTCTGTGTCCTACGGTAATTGCTGCAAGCAATGCTGAGAGAAACCCGTTTTGGATTTCCTCCTGATGCCAGTCTCTGGGTGTCTGTGGGACCTCAGAAACTCGCCTGGAACTGCAGTTCAGAGCCGCTGGGAGCTTGTGGCTCTCTCCGTTTTGGAAAAGAACCGCGACCTCCGGTACCAGCCCTTCCCCGAGCCCGTGCGCGCGCCTCCGTACCTCTGTACTTTGTTTCCGCCGCTCCTCTGAGTCTCAGACTCTTCTCTAGTTGTAGGATTTTCACTCAGCCAGCCGTCCTGTGGGTGCGAGTGGTGTCTGTGTGTTCTTTTCGTGGTTTTTCTGAAATAGTTGTTCACAGCTGCATATACGGTGTCTACCCTATGCCGCCATCTTGTTTCTTCGAATTTACCACATTTTGTTTAGCCATTCATTCGTTGATGGACATTTGGGTTTTTCCACCTTTTGGAGATTATGAATAAAGCTGCTATGAACATGTGTGTACAAATATGTTTGAGTCCCTGTGAGTATGTTTGAATCAACATCTTTAGAGTATATAATAAAAGTAGAATTGCCAGATAGTATGGGAAATCTTTGTTTAATTTTCAGAATCACCACACTGTTTTCCACAGTCACTATGCCATGGGTTTTATTTGGATTTTCATTACATAATTGTCAAAGCTAGTGCTTAAAATTCTCTTTAAAAGATACCTGAGGTGCTCTAGCTGGTTTGCCTTGGCGGATAGAGCTTCGGCCTTCAGACTAAAGGGTTTCAGGTTCAATTCCGGTCAAGGACACATGCCTGGGTTGCAGGCTCAATCAGTAAGGGGCATGCAGGAGGCAGCCAAGCAATGATTCTCTCTCATCATTGATGTTTCTATCTCTCACACTCCCTCTACTCTCTGAAATCAATAAAAATAAAAAATATAAAAAATTTTAAAAAGATACCTGAAACTTGCCAATATTTCTAACTTTCCCTAAGGATCAGGTCATATTTGAATAGAGTATACATAGGAATCAAGAGAGCTAGCCTCCAGAATGAGCTGGCAGATGCAGAACTGCCCAGTCAGCCTGCCAAAGGGGCAGGTGGGGATAATGGAGAAACAATGCATGTCATGTGCATTCTGCTATCAACTAACAAGTATGCATTTATTATTTCATTTCTTAGAATAACCTTCTGAGATAAATATTCTCAATTTCCAGATAAGAAAACTGAGATTTACAATAATTAAGTAGCTCTTCCATAGTTATATAGCCAAGTAAATGGAGGTACTATGCTTAACAGAACAATTATCTGACTTGACAGCCTGAACTTTGGACTTTATCTGCTTCCAAGCTCATGACCTGGAGATGACAGGCAAGAAAGGTAGAAAGCCACGGTTGGTCCCTCACTCTTACCTGTGAACTCTCTGGAAAATGAAATGGCTGGTGTCTAAGCCCACCAGTCTTGCTTTTCTTCCTTTAATGTAACAGCTGTATGGCCATATCCCAGTTAGCTCAAATTAAAGAGCCAAATCTCCAATAACACTGCTGAACAGTGACCAAAAACCTAGGTTCTCACTACAGCAGCTGAGTTTCCCAGGAATGGATCCTATGTGGACAACCTATGTCCCTGCATCTTGTTGCCACAGCTCTGAAACCCCACTTTTTCTCCCCTCCTACTTAAGGCCTCTGCTCATCGAGAAACCTCCCTTTCCCATCAACTGCTCCAAACGAAACCTCCCTTTTTCACCATTTGCTTCAACTCCTTAGAATCTTCCAGCCAGCTGCCCTATTGGCTCTGCTACCTGTCTGTTACACAATCTCTCTCCAATAATCATCACTCTTGGAAAAGCAGGTTTAAAGGAGAATCTTCGGATCAGGTTTGACCTCTTTTTTTCTTCTCCTTCTTGAAGAAGACCCTTTTATGTTTTTTGTAATACTAGTTTGGTGGTAATGAATTCCTTTAGCTTTTTCTTCTGTGGAGCTCTTTATTTGTCCTTTGAATTTAATTCCAAATGATAAGTTTGCTGAGTAGAGTAATGGTTTTAGGCCCTTGCTTTTTATCCCTTTAAATATTTTGTGCCAATCCCTACTGTCCTACCAAACATCTGTTGAGAAATCTGACATTTTTGTGGTAGCTCACTTGTAGGTACTAACTGCTTTTTTCTTGCTGTTTGGGACTTTCTGCCCCTCCTGGATTTGACTATTTCCTTAATAAAGTTAGGGCAGGTTTTTTGTTTTGTTTCTTTCTTTGTTTTTTCAAATAGGTGTTCAATTTCTTTTTCTTTTTGTTCTCCTTCCAGCTCCCCCATGCTTAAGTTGTCCCAGTGTTTCCTTACACTATGTTCATAATTTTTGCTGTTTTGATCTTCCAAATTACTGATTTGATCCTTTCCCTTACTCTACTATTGATACCCTATAATGTTGTATTCTTCCTTTCGGTTTGTGTATTTTTCATTTTCGATTAGTTGTTTTTTATGTTTTTTATCTACATTTTTTTTCTATCTCACTGTTGAAGTTCTAAGTTCCTCTACTGTTCCCCAAAGGTCATTGAGCACCCTTATAAACTGTTTTAAACTCTGCATCTGATAAATTGTTTCACACCATATTGTTTAGTTCTTTTTCTGGAGTTTTGTTCTATTCTTTCCTTTGGACATTTTTCTTTCTCTTCTCATTTTGGCTGCCTCTCTGTTTGTTTCTATGTATTAGGTAGAGCTGCTGTGTTTCCCTGGTGTGTTGTAGAGTAGCCTTATGTAGTAGGTATCCTGCAGTGCCCAGTGGCACAGCCTTCTCAATTATACAAGCTCCCAAGCTGGGCACTCCAGGTGCTCCTGCCCACCACCTATGTGGGCTATGTGTACCCTCCTATTGTAGTTGAACCTTGATTGCTGTTGTCACTTCCTGGACTTGTAAGTCTATTTCTTTCACCAGGTAAGGGAAGCTTTCTATCATTATTTCTTCAAATAGATTTTCAATATCATGCACGCTCTCTTCTTCTGGCACCCCCATAATGTGAATGTTGGTACACTTGAAGATGTCCCAGAGGCTCCTTACACTATCTTCATATTTTTTATTCTTTTTTCTTTTTGCCGTTCTGATTGCGTGTTTTCTGCTTCCTCATATTCTCCGAATAGTTTTTGATTTCTGGAATCCTGTACTCTACTGTTGAATCCCTGTAAATTATTCTTTATTTCAATTAGTGCATGCTTAATTTCTGACTTTTTTTTATGTCTTTGAAAGTCTCACTAAGTCCCTTGAAGTTCTCATTAAGATCCTTGAGCAATCTTATAACCATTGTTTGGAACTCTGTATCTATTAGTTTGTTTGCTTCCGTTTTATTTAGGTGGGGTATTTTGTGGGGCGGGATTTCTTCACTTGTGACATGTTTGTTTCCACATTTTGGCTGTTTCCCTGTGTTTGTTTTTATGTATTAAATATAGCTGCTATGTCTCCTGGAATTGGTAGAATGGCCTTGTGTAGTAGGTGTCCTATAGGGCCCAGTCTCCTGAGCTGGGCACTCTAGGTGCATCCCTGTGTGGGCTGTCTTGTTGTAGTTGAACTTTAATTGCTGTTGGCATCACTGGGAGGAGTTGATCTCCAGGCCAATTGGCTGTGAGGACCATCTCTGACTGCAGTGAAAGAGTTACTGTAGGGCCCAGTGGCTTAGCCTCCCCAGTCACATGAACTGGGCACTCTAGGCGTGCCCCTGTGTGGGCTGTGTAGCACAGTTTAGTTGTTGTTGAGCCTTGATTGCTGTTGGCGTCTCTGGGAGGAGTGTGTCTCCAGGCCAGTGGTTGTGAGGACCAATTGCAACAGCATTTGGAGAGATGCTTTGCAGGAGACACCCTAATGGAGCAGGACTTGCTTCTGTCGGACTTTGGTGTTCATTATGTCTGCCCCTTGAGTGTGTCACTCGTGAATATGTGGAGTTATAATCTGGTATGGTGTCCCCAGAAGCTGTCCCCAGGGTGCACTGGCTCAGAGGTGTGCAAAGTCAGCCCCTGCCTGGCCACCAAGCAGAAGCTACAAAGCCATCTGCAGATGGATGCTACTTGTATTGGGCTTGGAAGTGCCCTTGCAAGGCTAAGCTGTGAATTAAGGCAGGCTGCTGCTAGTGCTGGGTCTAGTTGATGCCAGCTGATGCTTGTTTGAGAGATATTAGGGAAGTTTGAAGCCTGAGCCAGGACAGGCCATTCATGTGGAAAAGCCACTGCAAACAGTTTGGGTTGGGCTGCAAGTTGGATGGGGCAGGGGTCTCCGGAATTGCCTGGATGGAATGAACAATGTAAACCAGGCTTATGGAAACTCAGATATGGCTACTAGTCGGGTCTGCGATGTGGGCAGTCTTAGCATAGGAACACTGATGTTTCAGATCACTTCCTTTCTGGGAGAAAGCTGCCCCCAAGTTCTTGCTCTGATTCCAGACAATCCAGTTCCTCCCTGTATTTCCCTCCATTCCCCCAATCTGATGTACCAGCACTGGAGCTCAGAAGGAGCAAGTCCATGTAAAGTTCATGCACCAGCACTTTAAGAGGAACTGCCTGGGTCTCCAGCAGCCTCCATGTCACTCAGCTATAATCTCCGCTGGTATTTGCAGCCCAAAGTTATGGGGAATGCTCTTCCCAACTCTGAATTTGGGCTGGGGGTCAGGTGTGCTGGGACCCCCTGCTCCTCACAGAAGGCCTCTGCCACCAAGATATTTATCATGCTGCATGCGGGTGTTGGCCAATCTCAGTTAGTGCCTCTACCCTTCCTCCCAGTCTCTGTGTGCTTTCTTCTTGATTTACTTCTGTAGTTGTAGCACTTCCTTCCATTCAGCCAACTTTTAGGCGGTTCTGAATGGTGGTTGTTCTGTATTTTAGTTGTAATTTTGAAGTGGTTGTGGGAGGCCATGAGTGCAGGTGTTTACCTATATTCACCATCTTGGTTCCCTAAAGTAACCCTTTCTTCAAATAGATTTTCAATGAATTTTCAATATCTAAAGCAAATTATTGAGAAGCATATCACCCTTTTAAGCTTTTGTAAATAGTCTATGAAGGACCACATGTATTATATCAGTAACAACTTAGTTTATGATATTCAGGTATTTGCCTAGAGGTACATTAGTTTACAGACAACAAACAAAATAGAAACAAATTTCCCCAAACAAACCAGAACAAACCTTTATCTTTATAATCTCCATGTTTCATGTAAATCACCGACTCTTTCACTCCAAGTTGTTTATAGTCAAAATCCCATGCCTTGCCAAGAGCTGCTCTTCCTGTAAGAGGTATGTATTCCCAGCATCCTCCTACTCTGCTTGTTATGTCTCTTTTCTAATTAAGAGGGGAGAAAAGAGAATAACTTTTTCTCTTTCACAGTATACTTCATCAAACCACAAATTATACCCTAGCTTTATATTTGCCTCATTTATTTTAAATTTTTTTTCAGTATGAATCCATAAATGTTTATTTTGTTTTATACTATCATAATTAATAGGTCTGTTAATTTTGTTATTAAAATTGTTCCAGTTTTGGCCATTGGTAGTTCTTTAAGTTGGCTATGGGATGGTTTTCTTTTGTTGTGTTTTGTTTGTTTTTAGCACTTTCTTACTTTCAGACAGTAAAAGATGCTCCTGGCTCATCTTGTATATTTGCTGCCCCAGCCCTGCAATCAGCCATTTCTCCAAAGACCTCTGTTTCCTTACTCCATGGGTTATTCCAGCCTCCTCCCTTGACTTATCTGTAAATTCCCACTCCAATTGTGAGAAAAGTGTCTGTTCAGTTGAAGTATACATGCATACTATATAGCAGTATAAGAATTATTAAGCCATATCCTCCTAGGAAACAACTTTATCAATGAGAATTCAGTTCCTCTGTACAGTGTCTTTTGCCTTTTAACCCATTGTATGCCATCAGCGTTTGTAGACACAGCATCTGTAGCCATGTGTGTCTATTTAAAAAAAAATGTTTTCCCTAAGTGGCAGCCCTGACCATTTTTCATGAACATTTTTGGCTTAAAATATTCAAGAACACCCGAATTGTGAGTAATATATTTATTTTTATAACATTCATTGCAAATTTATTTTTTTAATTAAATTCAGAATATCGTGGCATGTGGGGATGGTTTCCATTTTGGATGTGTGGCACGTAACTGGTTAATCTCAAAGATTTCACTCATTTCCAAAGCTACTTATTAGGTCAACAACATTTGTTTTACAGGCACTCCCTCTTCCTCCAGCCCAGCAAATCTAGTGTCTTCAGTAACTCTTTACCTATGATGCTTACCTGTTTACACTTGTAACTTGGAATCACCATTGATAATTCTTCCCTCATTTAGGACCCTTGAGAAGAGAGAGTGAAGATTGTTAATGTGTGATTCATGGTTCAGTTTCTTGTCCAGAATCTGTCTCTAGTCATATGCTCCGTCACTCTTTTATATACATACTAGGGGCCTGGTGCACAAAAATTTGTGCACTGAGGGAGGGTCCTTCAGCCCGGCCTGTGCCCTCTCACAGTCTGGGATCCTTCGGGGGATGTCCACCTGCTGGTGTGCCTGGTCAGCCTGGGTGAGGGGCTGATGGCTGTTTGCAGGCTGGCCAAGCCCCCCAGTGGGGAACCTTCACCCCATGGGGGTAGGGCCAGCCTGGGTGAGGGGTTGAGGGTCATTTTCAGGCTGCCCACAGTCCCTTCAGGGTTCAGGTCACTATTGGGGTACCTGGCCAGCCTGGGTAAGGGGCTGAGGGCTGTTTTCAAGCTGGCCACATCCCCTTCAGGGTTCGGGACCCTACTGGGGTGCCTGGCCAGCCTGGATGAGGGGCTGAGGGCTGTTTGTAGGCTGGCCACAGTTCCCATTGACCCAAGATCCTAGCGAGGCTGGCTGGAAGCAGGTTTCTGGGGTTTATTTATCTTCTATAATTGAAACTTTGTTGCCTTGAGCAGAGGCCCCAGTCAGCCTAGGCAGGCAGTTTCCTCCATCGCTGGCCTCCTGTTTGCTCTAGCTCCATGGCTGCTGGCCGCCATCTTGGCTGGGTTAATTTGCATATTGCCGCTCTGATTGGCTGGTGGGTGTAGCTTGGCTGATGGGCATGGCTTAGGTGTAACAGAGTGAGGGTTAATTTGCATATTACTCTTTCATTAGATTATATATATATGTTTTCCACAGAGAGGAAGGGAGAGGGATAGAGAGTCAGAAACATCAATGAGAGAGAGACATCGATCAACTGTCTCCTGCACACCCCCCACTGGGGATGTGCCCGCAGCCAAGGTACATGCCCTTGATTGGAACTGAACCCAGGACCCTTCAGTCCGCAGGCTGACACTCTATCCACCGAGCCAAAGCCGTTAGGGCTTTTTTGTTTGTTTGTTTCTATGACTAACAAAGCCACCATCGTAAGTGACGATTTTTTAAAAATATGTTTTATTGATTTTAGAGAGGAAGGAAGAGAGACATAGAAACATCATTGATGAGAGAGAATCATTGATCAACTGTCTCCTGCACGCCCCACACTGGAGAGCCAGCACACAACCCAGGCATGTGGCCTAACTAGGAATTGAACAGTGACCTCCTGTTTCATAGTTTGACGTTCAACTACTGAGCCACACTGGCCAGGCCCCTCTTAATATCTTAATCAATGGTCTCATAGTAGAGTCATTGTCTTAAACAATGTCTGATGAAAGTTTAGAAGGTCCACTGGCTGTTAATATCAACCAGCAAGGATAGTAGCAGGAAGTTTAGTTAGGAGGCTTCTAAATAGTTTATGCTTAGACAGTGGGTAGTTGAGAGGGTAGTGAGAAGATATGTTAGTTCTTTACGTGGTTTGAAGGTAGAACAAGATTTGTTAATGGATTGTATATGAAATGAGATGGAAAGAAGAGTCCACAGTTATTGAAAAATGCTCTGATGAAGCAGCTGAAAGAAGATTGCATTTATTGATACTGGGAAGGTCTGAGTAGAAGCAAATATAAGGAGGTGAAATCAGAAGTTCACATTTGGTTATGTTACATTTATTATGCCTGTTTGACACTCAGTGGTGAGGTAACTAGTTCAGTAAACCAGTTTTGGAATTCTGAGAAATCTAGAGGTACAAATGAGAGAGTTAATTAATCACGGCAGGGGGTGTAGTTCTGGAAAGACAGTTAATAGAAGTTCAAGGACTTATCCCAGAGGTATTCTCTAACATTAAGAATTAGAAGAAAGAGAAACAAGATGGTGGCTAGGTAAATGCCTGTCCTAAACACCTCCCACACCACATCAAAATTACAACTAAAATACAGAACAACCCTCATTCAGAATCTCCTAAATTCTGGGTGAATGGAAGTCCTACAACTAGAAAAGTAAATAAGCCTCCTGTGAGAAGCAGGTGGCCCTAGCCACACACCAGACCCCTAGCACAGGGTTCCAGAGCTGGGAAGAAAAGTCCCCTTAACATCAGGCTGTAAATACCAGCGGTATTGTGGTTGCTGGCATCCCAGGTGTTCCTCTTAAAGGGCCTCTGCACAAACTAACAGGATCTCACTTCCTCCAAGTTCCAGTGCTGGGAGGCAGTTTTTTGGGAAATTAGGGAAATAAGGGAGGAATTGTACTGTCTGGCATCAGGGTGAGAACTTAGGGACAGCTTTCTCCCAGATAGGATTCTCAAAGAGGTCATTGTTCTTGTGCTGGGACCTCCCTGCATTGCAGAGCTGAATGGCAGCCTTATCTAAGTTCTTATCAGCATGACCCACACTGTTGGATCCGTCCTGGTGATTCCCTGAGACCCTGCCACATCCAGTTTGCAGCCCCACCCAAGCTGTTTGCAGCAGCTTTTCCATATGAATGGCCTCTCCTGGCTCTGGCTTCAGACTTTCTAAAATCTCTCAAACATTCAACAGCTGGTGACAGTGTGCCTAAAACTATCAATTAAGGGCCTAAGACCTGGCACTAGTACCAACCTATCTTGCTTCACAGTTGGACCTCATCTGGGCACTTCCTAGCCCAATATAAGTAGCAGCTATCTGCAGATCTCTCTGTTGCCCCAGCATGGTTTCCCTAGGCAGTGGCTTACCTTGCACCTCCTGGGAGACCCCAGAGCCAGTGCACCCAGTGGACAGTTTCAAACCATAGAAGATTACAACTCTACACATCCATAAGCAACACAGTCAAGGGGCAGACTCAGTGAGCACCAAAGCCTCACTGAAGCAAGTCCTGACCCATAGGGGTGTCTTCTGCACAGCAGCTCTGCCATTGTAGATGCAGCTGGTCCTCACACCCAGTTGGCCTGGAGGTCATTTCCTCCCAGTGATGCCAATAGCAATCAAGTCTCAACTACAAGACTATGCACACAAACCACACAAGGGCACACATAGAGTGCCCTGCTCAGATGACTAGAGAGACTGGGCCACTGGGCCCTATAGGAGTACACCTGGTACACAAGGCCACCCCACCAATTCCAGGAGAAATAGTTCTACATAATACATAGAAACAAACACAGGGAAGCAAACAAAATGTGGAGACAAAAACAAACATGTTACAAATGAAAGAAATTGAAGCAAGCAAACTAATGGATACAGAGTTCAAAACAATGGTTTTTAAGGTTATTCAATGATCCTAATGAGAGCATCAAGGAAGTTGCTGAGACTTCCAAGATCTTAGTGAGACTGTCAAGGCATGAAAAAGGACCAGTCAGAAATTAAGCATATACTAACTGAAATAAAGAATAATTTACAGGGATCCACCAGTAGAGTAGGGCATTCCAAGAGTCAGATTAACAATTTGGAATATGAGCAAGCAAAAGAACACCCAATCAGAAGAGCAAAAAGAAAAAAAGAATACAGAAATATGAAGCTAGTGTAAGGAGCCTCTGGGACAACTTCTTATATACCAACATTCGCATTATGGCGTACCAGAAGAAGAGAGGAGATATGAAAACTTATTTGAAGAAATAATGACAGAAAGCTTTCCCTACCTTGTGAAAGAAATAGACTTATGTGATACATGTCCAGGAAGCACAGAGAGTCCCAAACGAGGTACCCAAAACTGTTTCTTGGTTTTGTTCTTTCCTTTCCTTATCTTCTACCTATATGTACACTGTCCTCCAAGTTGTTTCCATCAAATTCTTTACTCAAATCTAGAGGCCTTCACTAAAGGACCCTTTCAACGCCTTCCTGCTATGAAGCTGACATTTCACACTGCAGATGTAGATTAAACCTAACTGGAAAATATCAGATTGTTTTACTAGTTCACATGACCAGAAACAAAATTTGCAATTTTTGTGGAAGATGAGGGAGGATGAAAGAGGAAAAAAATAGAAGAGATCTGGAGATTATAAATTGCCTTCTAGATTGGGGCCTAATAAGCCATAAGAATATGTATTTAATAACTGGAATAATAGCCCAGTTGGTGTGGCTCAATGGTTGAGCATCGAGCCAGGAGGTCATGGTTCGATTCCGGGGCTGGGCACTTGTCCAGGTTGTGAGCTTGATCCCCAGGAGGGGATATGGAGGAGGCAGCTGATCATTGATTCTTTCCCATCATTGAGGTTTCTATCTCTCTATCTCTCTCCCTTCTTCTCTGAAATCTTTAAAAAATATATATTTTTAAATAACTGGGATAATAAGTGGGATATTGAGTGGGGGTGGGAAAAAGTAGAAATGCATGAGTTATTATTTTTACATGTTACTACTACTACAAAAGTTACTTTCCTAAAAGTACTAACACGTTCAAGTTATCACATATGCTTAAATTTAGGCAATTCCTCATGTTCTCAATGAGATGATCCAATAAAACTTTTGGGGAGTATAGACTTATCATAGTATGTATAAACTTTTAATGATAGATCAAATAGTAAAATTTTTATTTGCAAAATGTATTGTAGCAATTTTACATAAACATTTTAATTTTTTTCCCCACACAATGTTTTATTTTTATTCAACTGTAAGCAAACAGCAGCATTGACACAACATTTAGCAACTCCAGACTGGCTTTTGTTACACCAATGAAGAGTGATAAATTTAAGAGGCACAGGCTAACAGATTATAACGTCTCACCCAGCCCTGTAGCTCAACAGAAAAGGAACTCTCCAGATTGCTTTTTCCAGTACTGCTCTTGAAAGGATACTGCTTTAAATTCTGGGTTGTTATTCTTATACTAGAGGCCTAGTGCACAAAAATTCATGCACTATGGGGGGGTGTCCCTCAGCTCAGCCTGCACCCTCTCCAATCTGGGACCCCCTCGGGGGATGTCTGACTGCTGGTTAGTGGGATCGGGCCTAACCCCGCAGTTGGACATCCCTCTCACAATCCAGGACTGCTGGCTCCTAACCACTCATGTCCTGCTTGATTGCCCCTAACCACTTCTGCCTGCCAGCATGATCACCTCCTAATCGCTCCCCTGCCAGCCCGATCGCCCCCAACTGCCCTCCCCTGCCCACTTGGCCATCCCCAACTGCCCTCCCCTGCAGGCCATCTTGTGACTATGTGGGGGAAGCCATCTTGTGTTGACGTGAGGGCATGAGTGCCACTTAGGCTTTTATTAGTTTAGAAGACTAGAGGCCCGGTGCACAAGATTTGTGCCCTGGGGGTGGGGGCCTCCCTGAGCCCAGCCTGGGCCCAGTCACAGTCAGACATCCTTAGTGCTGCCACGGAGGCGGAAAGGCTGCCGCCACCTCCGCTGCACCGGCCAGCCATGATCTGGCTTCTTGCTGAGTGATGCTCCCCCTGTGGAAGCACACTGACCACCAGGGGGCAGCTCCTGCTTTCAGCATCTGTTCCCTGGTGGTCAGTGCACATTATAGCTTACCAGTGGTTCTGCCGTTCAGTCAATTTGGATATTATCCTTTTTTTAAATAGGATTAACTATCTGATGGCCACATCATAGTACCAAAATAGCCCCGAAAATGGAGTTCAAATTTGATCAAAAACATAAATCTAGGATGTGTGACCTTGTACAATTATAAAGGACAGGTAGAAGGAAAAGCCACCCTACAACTTTATCTGCTCAGTTCTCACCTGTGAGAGTGGGAACAGGGAAGAGGAGAAATCAACATGCATCACTGAACTTGAGAACACTGCTTGGGGCCCCCAGGAGCAATGTCTGTCTCCTGGCTTTCCTCTACTTCCCAGTCAGCTGCTCATAGAGCTTGGGCACATAGACATCCCATTCTGCCTGGTAATGTGTGCCAGCTACTCTGAACCCGAGGTCATACTTTTTGTGGAAAGATGCCACTTTGAATTTGCCACGGTGGTCTCCAAATCAGTTACTGAGAATGGGCTCATCACACTTCAATGGCTTGGCCTGCTCATAAATCAGCCAGACATAGCAGTGAAGGCCTGTGCCTTTAGGAGTCCTAGAGCCCACATAATCAGAGAGGACGTTGCCACTGCTGATGTCATTGCCCTTCATGTTGACCACCAGGAAATGGTGCCATTCCCTAAATTTGGAGTTCTTTCTGCTTGGAGCATCTGCGTCTGTCAATCCAGGGTATAGTTTACTTAGATCAAGGCTGTCCCATGAAATGCCAGTAGGCCGGTTCTTAACCTGGGTGGGCGTCAGGACTTTGCCCAGCTCATTGACCTCCACCCCGGAGTATTTGACCTGCAGTGGGTCCACTTCCTGCAGGGTCAAGGACCCAAACCACTAGCTGAGGTCCACTGGCATTGTGGGGCCAAGCAAGACAACTGGAGAGATGTGGGGGAACCAGGAGTTGGCCAACAGCACCAACTGGAAGCAGTTGGCAAACAAGCCAGAGACCACACAAGCCCACTGCGTGCACAGTAGCTGCCCCCCAGACCCCCTCCTCTCCCTCCCCGCCTTCCTGAATTTTTTTTAATTCGGAAACTAGAGGCCCAATGCACAAAGATTCATGCAAGAATAAG
>PVJC01046321.1:0-13359 GCA_004026665.1 Murina feae
GAGCTGAGCTGAAGGGCTCAGCTTCACTTTCGCTGCTGCCGCAATGGAAAGGGCTGTTTACTCAGGTCCGTGAGTGGCGGCCGCCATGTTGGCTGGGCTAATTTGCATACAGCCGCTCTGATTGGCTGGTGGGCGTGGCTTACCCTGTCTCGGAGAAACGGTTAATTTTAATATTTCGCTTTTATTAGTTTAGATGGAATATTTCAATGGGGTAATTATATTCTTAAGGGTTAAATTCTGAACTCATCAAGAAAGAGAACAATAGTGTATATAAAATAAAAATTGTCTCTAAAATATATTTGATTTGTATATATAACACTGTGGAAATTTTATCAGTTTCTTTAAATTATCCTTAATCTATTTATATTAAATATTGTTTGACTCTTATTTAATTCATAATGGTAAATCAAGGGCAGCGCAGTTTTTTTCATATCTTATCTTTCTTTTTTACATTACATTTTGTCAGAAGCACCATATCTCTTAATTAAGACACAGCTCAGTGAGCTAAGTGATAGAAGCTAAGTTGTTTAGTCTCCTATTTTATACAAACAACGCTGAGGTAATTTTGTGGAGTTTTTATAACTTAAAATAATGTTTTTAGAAGATTCTCTACTGTAGCAGATCAATCTTTTGAAATGTAAATTAGATCCCATTTTCCCCAATCTTTTCTCCATAGCATTTGCCTTCTGTCACTGCACTTTAGGACCCCCAGGGAGGGAAAAGTGTGGGTACAGAGAATATATTCGGTTAATAGCTGCCCAGTGAATGGATTGCTGTTAATTGAAAAGAATCAACAAATGGATGTTCTATGGATGCTTTTAAAAGTGTAAAATCTCTACTTGTTTTGAAATAATGCATATCCACTTACACAGCTGAATTGTTTTATTGAAATATTTGATCTGTGGTTTCTGAGAAAGGTGTAATAAACTATCTTGCTGAAGTTTCAGATTTGTCATTTAGCAGTTGTCACTTTTTGAATTATAAGATAATTTAAATTTTTTATTTATGTGAATGAAGATTTGTGACTATTATATTCTTCTGGTATGTTGTTGTTTCTATCCATATAAATTATGTCTCTTCATAGCACTTGGGGCATTTTGTATTGAATTTGGTTTTATATTTTTTGTTTTGTTCTGTTTTGACTTAATAGGAGCAATTTTTGTTTTATAACATTAAAAATTTCAATATATACTATTTTGTTTCTTTATCCCAACTGACACCTACTTTGTTTCCTATTTGCCATACCTTATTGAATGTTTTAGTGTCCTCGTTATTTTCTGAGTATTGAGTGCACTTTCAAATGATTTTCCATTCCAGTGTTTTAAAGGTATGCCTTCTTTTTCTAATCATTTATTATATACCCCTAAATAAATAACACACTTAAATTTGTATTTTTCAAACATTAAATATTAATGCGTGTGTATAGCTGTTTTCTACCAAGACAAGACATGTGGAATACTTATACTTACTCTGGTTCTTTCCGCTACCCTTTCTTCAAGTCGCTGTGGATATTATCTGGGAATTTCATTTTATACTGTTAGACTTTTTTGTTTACCTTCAACACTGATTTACTTCACATCCCTGGGCCTCAGTTTTCTTATGACATTTGTCAGCCCTCTTGTATCCACAGCTTAGCATATAAATTCACTGAGCTAAATCATAGGCAGTAATTTGTTATCATCTTTGTTTTTTCTAAAAAAAAATCACATTGTGGATTTGATGAGTTCCCAACTTTTCAAACCTAAATAAAATGAAACTTAGTTGACTATGTAAAGCACTTACTCAAGAGAGATGGACAGACACCCTGCATTGCAAATTGAACAGTCAAGCAGTACAACACTTAAAGCAGTTCTGAAGTGCATTTCTAGTCCAATTTCATGGACAACTATGATGGTTTCTTTTCCCAAAACATGTCCCAACTTCTCTATTTGTATTTTTGTTGTTTGTTTTTGCTTCTCCCTAGTTCTGTCATTAAGAATTCTATCAGCAAAACAGAGATCTACTTAGGTATTTTAAGCAGGAGAACTGGGGTACAAAATTGTTGGCAGGAGCAAATTGTTGGTGGAGTGGCATTACTCAGATCAGAAGCTGTGGGAAGCTCTGAGTGCCTGTGCATTCCTCTGAGCCTGCCATGCGTTATACTAGATAGGGCATAAGCATTCACATTTTAGCTACTTGCAGAGCCTGTCTGTGTCCTGCATTATATATTGATGCTATTTATAGTAGAGGATAATCTGAATAATCAAGGGACTAGGTGACTCGGTACGAGAAACCTTAAACTTGATCTAGTATATGATTTAACGTGAAGCTAAACAGTATGGGTCCCAAACGTTCTTTGTTTGCTAACCATCTATACATTTACATGAGCTCATTGATGAATGCCCAGCTGGAGGAAAATGACTTTTTTATTTTCTCTGTGCTAAAACACAAATGAGTTGTTCTATTGATCAACTCACACAGATCAAGTGAAATAGATCTACTAGGCTTCAGTGTCTCAAATCATGACATTTTGCCTTGGTCTCTATTATTGATAAAATCTGTAAACAAGCAATAAGCCAGAAGACTTCATTACAATAAAGATAACTTGGTATCCCACATGCTGTTTTTGAGTAGTTCAGGGGAAAAAAAGTATTAGATAGGAAGGATAGAATGATAAGTTTTGAATCACCAACCATCAGAAACTTAGCAATTCACCCTAGCTCTTTTTTTCTTATTCAAATAGAAAAAATAATTAAATGATATTAAATGAAGTAATTTACATGATGGCATCTTGCAAATTGCCTCACAAATATTTGATACTATAACTTAGTATTCTTATGTGCCCATCACAGACAGAAATAGTTTATCATCATTGATTCATTGAGTCCTAATAAAACCCTCTAATCTAAGTTTTATTAAGATTCTTAGTTTTAAATAAAGAAACAAGTGTTTGAAAACAAGACTTCCCCAGAGGGCATTGGTGCAAAGTCCTGTGAAATCATAATTCTCTTTGGAGAAAATACACTTAATCATTATCCCACACACCAAAGTAAAACTATTTTATCAGAGAATAGTAGGGAGAGTGAAGAATAAATTAATTGAAAAATAGATTAAAATCAGAAATCAAAAATACATTTAACATTTTAAATGAAAGGTATATACATATACAGTTTGCCAGACTTTTGATTAATTAATGTCATAGATCATTTTCTGTGTGTTTCTAAAACACAGAGATATTATTCATTTATAATTTTCAAGTTTGATGTCTTTAATGGAAAGGACTTAGACAATTGTGAACATATCTGAGTGTAGAATCTCTCTTTGGTACTGTCCAATAAAATGTTTTGTGATGATGGAAATATTCTGTATTAGTGCTGTTCAATTCGGTGGCCACAAGATGCCTGTGGCTATTAAATAGAGAGCAACTGAGAAATTGAATTTTTAATTTAACTCAATTTTAATTACTTTGAATATGAAAACCTGTGTATGGCTAGAGGCTACTGTATTGATGTATATGTTCCCAAATCAAACCCTCCACCTACGAAGTAGCTTACCATTTCATTGTTCACATCTAAGTTCAGTAGTATTTCAGAAAGTTGCAAGAATCATTATGTTCTTCCAAAGCACTCGAGTTTTTAATGGGTAAAATGCCAAATACTTTTACAGTCTTTCTAATTTTTTTTTTCAGTTCATGCAATAGTTAAACATATTACCTAATTACAACTGCAAGTTTGAATGGGATAAAAGGTTGTGAAACCTGATAAGCATATAATTCAACTGGTGGGGAGCACATGTCCACAGACATATTAGAGAAAGTACATTGGTTACAGATTTTCATGTGCTGTGAGCATGGTTTACAAGAGGAATAAAGTATGCCTGATATTGGGTGAACAGATTAATGGAGGTCAGATAAAACGAGCCCTACTGTGCTATGAGTGTCACTGTTGATTGCACACCCTCAGTAAAAATCAAATAAATCCAGTTATATGCCATATAATGAAAGTTAGGTCATTGATAGACTGCATATATGACATTAGTCTAATAAGATTATGAATGAGCTGAAAATATCTATTGTCTAGTGACATGGTAGCCATCATGAGGTCATAGTGTAAGTAAGGCATTACTCTCATGTTTGTTGTGTAAGCAAACCTGTGCTGCCCATCATATAAAAATTAGCTCATACAATTATGTACAGTACATAATACTTGAAAATAATTATAAACAACTATGTTACTGGCATGTATTTATTATGGTATACATTTTTTTGTTATCTTAGTGTTCACATATTTTTAAAAATTGCTGTAAAATAATGGTTTATATTATACTATCAGCCACCTCATATATCTCGTGTCCACTGTTTCTTGATTGCATCAATTTTTCCTGTGTTAGATTTAATCTCTTGTTGTTTTGTACAGTAACATGCCATACAGGCTTGTAGCCTAGAGCAATGGCTATACCATATCGTCTAGATGTATTACAGGCTATACCATCTAGCTTTGTGAACTCTGTAATGTTTGCACAATGACTATATCGCATAATGGTGCATTTCTCAGAGCATATATCCATCATTAACCGTTATATGACTATATATACATGAAATATGTAATATAAAATAAAATGTTAATGTAAAGTTATTAACACATAATTAACAAGCATCTAAATTCACATAAGACCAAATTAACAGAAAAAGGTAAAATCATCAAAATATCATAAAAATAATTTCAAATTTTCTTTCTTTTATAGTATCTCACTTGAAAGACTTTCTTATTCTAAGTGAAACCACACTGATATGAAAGAGAAAAATCTTTCTTGAGTGTTCCATGAGAAATCCCCCACACCTACCTGATGGGTTGCTGTGAGAAAATGACTGATTCTAAGTGAACCATAGATAAGCCTTTCACTCCATCCTGAAAACGTCCTCTCTCACTTACTACACCGGCAGGAACAGGTGTAGCCAGGTTACAAAAGGCAGCTTGATTGGTTATGTGCCAGATCAAAGTACAGTATATATTTGAAGATAAAAAAGTCTGGAAAACAGGAAGCTTAAATGAATATGGCCCTGGGGGCACTAACAACAGATGTGCTGACAATTTATGAATATTTTACTGGAAATGCATTCTTCTTCTTCTGTTAAATAAGGAATTACGTAATGCCAGACGCCATGCCAAAATGCCTGATACTTACTTAAAGTAACTTTCACAAACTGGTATTTTCTGAAAAATAAGACTCAGAAGTGATTGTATTTTATTTTGCTTCATTTTAATAAGTAACACCAATGTGTCCATGCATAGGGATGGGCACATCTATTGCACAGGTAGATTTAAACAGGAAATAATAAATATCAAATCCACATTACATGGAAGCCCATACCCAATTACAGATGGGAAAATTATTTTAGTGGCCCACTGCCTCTAGTTTTCACCATTTGATACACCAGATGAAGTATGAGTTTCTCAACTCTGGAGAGAGGTTGCTAACATTTGCTTGGGGCCACAACACAGGCAGGTCATCTTTAAGCTTCTCCAACAGCTGTAGTGATTAGATTTATATCTAGACCTGCATACAAATAGGCAATAACAGGAGAAAGCCACAAAATGCTTCTGTTTCTAATAGTGAGGTCAGTACTCTCGCCTTCTTCATTGATGTGAATCACACCCAAATACAACATCTGTATAATCCAGGAGTGCTACTTTATTAAATTAAAAGAGGTTGTAAAGCAAAGTCTTTAGAGTTGTCTAATTTAGATCTTTACTGGGCTCATTCTGAAGAATGGAAGTCCAAAAAATAGTCTTTCCCAAACACTCATGCAATAGGTCATAATGGATTTAAAAAAAATATCATGGACCATTACATACTCAAATTTAGCAGACTCATCAAAACACTCTAAATGATTAGGAAGGGACATTTGTATATTACATGTGCTCAATAATTAGAATTTGTTTCAAGTGGAAGACTACTATATTTAGAGAAAAGTCTCCAAATCCACAAATTATTTGCATAAAATGTTAGTCCAGTCGTGCTTTGCTTGATGGAGAAAACATATTGAATTGTTGAAAAGTAAGGAGCCCCTTCCTCAACGCTAATAACATTCAATAGATACTTTATGAAGAATAATAGCTTTCCATTTTAATTATTATTTGGAGAAGTGAGGATATCCCCAAAGAAGAGATAACATGATATTAAAGTAAGAGCTAGCATTAAACAAAAAAATAGACTAGCAAACAGTCAAATAGGACCCCCACCCTTCCACTACACCCTCCCACTGCAGTGACATACTGCAACTTTCAATAGGCTACCATTGCAGGTTTAAATCTTTAATGGGGATTTAAAACAAGAAAACAAAGAATCAGCATTTATCTAGCAAAAAGGCAGATTATGCAGCAGAGAAGAATACACACATCACAGAAATACTTGGTGTGCTGAACAATACATACTGTAGCAAGATCATCTGTTTCTTCCACTTGAAATCCTATGCCAACCCAGCCTCAGCACTTTGGAGTATTAAGGATTAATTTTAGAGGATTATTAAAAATGTTTGTACTTTAAAAAGGTTTACCAAAATAAATACATGGTCAAAACCTGAACATTTTTTTCACCCTAGCTGGTTTGGCTCAGTAGATAGAGTGTCGGCCTGCTGACGGAAGGGTGCTGGGTTTGATTCTGGCCAAGGGCACATGCCTTGGTTGCAGCCTCAATCCCCAGTTGAGAGAATGCAGGAGGCAGCTGATCAATAATACTCTGTCATCATTCATGCTTCTCTCTCTCTCTCCCTCTCCCTTCCTCTCTGAAATCAATACAAATATATTTTTTAATCTTATTTTTCTACAATTAGTGAAAATATTGTAACTATTCCCAATTACTGTTTTTCAATTATTATAACCCTCCTTACCCCCACAAAAAAGAGTCTAATATGTATAGTTTGTAAGAACAATGACATAAACACCCAAACTCACATTTTTTGAACTTCCATCAAGAGTTTAGTCATATGATTTACTTATTTTTGTTTCTGTTTTATTTCTGTTTCTTGTTCTGTTTATAATAGAAATCTCAAAGCTTGATAAATTACATGACAAAATAAGTTCCTGCTTATTGTTTAGGGGCTTGAGGGTTTATTTAAAAATGTTTTATTCTAGATATTGTTATGGTCACTTGTTATGGTGACAGAAAAACAAATGAATATGATCCATTTTGATCAATCTATGGTATCTGTATTATGACATTATTTAAAAACCTAACAACGCTTCTTAGATTACTATATATTATTATACAGTGATTATCTGTTAATCTTGCCTCTAGTAAATAGAACAGTTTTTCCATTAGAAATAATTTTCTATGTACTGCAAATCACAAAAATGCACACAGCCCTGAGAGTACATTTTATTTAGGTAAACAAACAAGTTTAAAATCAAACAAAGAGTATAGTACTAAGCACGACACAAAGCTTTATTGTTTTTTATCTTTTAAGTCAAGCATGCTATGTTGCTAGCATTTTAGCATTTCCCCTCAGTATTGTATTTTAAAATATAATCAATAAATATATCAAACTATATTATAACTGTATGTGAGCAGGCTGGGGGACCCAATGTAGGAACCGTCCTAACAATTCTCCTGTAATAACAAAGTCATGAATAATGGATTGACAAATCTTGGAGGTAAACTAAAAACAATGCAAAGCAACATTTCTTTTTTTATATATATAAAAGGAAGCTTGTTTGAAAAGAAATAATTTGTCTTATAAAAATATTAATTAGTTTCAGGAATAGTTTGAACTTGTCTAATATATAATTGTCACTGAGAAAGAACATCATCATCGTGGTAATAACTACCACTGAAATAGTGGAAAACATGGACATGAGTGATTTAGTAGGAAACAAACTCGTTCAGAGCCAAAGTAAAATGAAACTAATAAAGTTTTGATGGTTATTATTGAATTACAGGCCATTTATGAAATTGCAGAAATATGTTTCAAAACTTACACGGTGTAATTCTTGTTCTAGCCACATATATAATGATTCCACTTTTTCCTCTATAGCTTTCATTTGGAAGCCCTAGGGGAAAGTGACAGAGTAGGAGCCAGATGCCTCATTGACATTACAGAGCAGGCAAATTACAGCTTGCAGCAACAGTTACAGTTGGGCTTATGCTGTTGTCATTTTAATTCAACAAAGAGTAGACTGTTTTTTGCTGTGTGTGTGTGTGTGTGTGTGTGTGTGTGTGTGTGTGTGTTTTAGGTGCCTAGCACTGGGCAGGACAGATTCAATTAGGATGGAAAAAAATGATACATGCAAATCCTGGCTGCTACTGAGGCACAAAGTCTAATCGGTTATCAGAATTTTTCTCTTCACAAAATAGATCATTTTGGTTTCTATTATTAGTTCACAGTGGTTGGATTTGAAATAGCTAGAGATAGTGACTTAGCTTGATTTCAAGATGCCTTATAGACAGTGTGCTTTTCAAGGTTTTGGCTGATAATAGATTGGCATTGCTTACTTTATAACTATGCCTGCTATTCTTAATTGGAACACCTTTCCACAAATATTTATTCTGACAGTATGAAAGAGACTGCTGTAGGCACTGAGGTTGAGTTTTGAATGAAATGGACAGCTATTGGTTGGTATCCACATTTATAAACAAAAAGTGTTCCTAATAGATTAAATTTGTATCATTTTAAAATTTCATCTCCATTTGAACCTATAAAATATAGGTAAGAAATTTGGAGGCAGAAGACTTTTCCGTTCTATGATAATTAGTCTCAAACTTTTATATTATTCAGCCTTAAGCATTGGAGCAGACTAATGTATGCAATGCATGTATTAGATGTTGTAGAGAACATAATAATAAAATAATACTTTTCTGTTTACACAGCTTCATTTAAGCCTAGTAACAATTTCAAGTTTGTAGATGTAAATATGGGGACTCATAATGGTGTGAATTAAGGCTCTAATTGTCATGTGTAGAAGAACTCAGTGAAGTTTGTTTCCCTGTGTTTTCTTTCCTGTCTTTGTGTTCACTGCTAGTCCGCAGTAAGGTCTCTTTTAAAACCCCCTTCCAGCAGCTTCTTTCCTTCAGTCAGCCCCCGATGTTGAGGCGCAGGATGCCTGGCCTTGCAGAAGTGGGGAATGTGCTTGCTTGTATCTTTGAGGCTTGCCCATCCGTCCGTGGTAGTAGTCAAGCACCTCTTGACTTACTGCCCTGTGCTCCTCTCCGATTGAACTTAAATGTTATAATCCTAATGTACAGTCCTGGGAGGAGAACTTATTCCTGTCCTTGGGAAGGGAAAGTAAACCTAGGAAATGAACAGATTGACCCATTCACCTTTGAGTTTCTCCGAATTCTCTCACTTCAGCGATACTCGGGTCTGCGCTAGTGACACATTTAGGGGATGAAAGCTGGTTGCCAGTCTCTCCAGTAGACATAATCCATATGCTTTACACAGAAAAGACTTGTGTGTTCTTTCACAGTTGATTTTTTCAATATTAAAAATATACCTTAGCTTTTGCTGGCTTGTCTCAATGGATAGAGCACCCGCCTGAGGATTGAAGGGTCCCTGGTTCAAGTCTAGTCAAGGGCCCGTCCTTAGGTTGCAGGCGCCATCCCTGCTCCTGATCAGAGCATGTGCAGGAGGCAACCAATGGATAGGATTCTTTCACATGAATGTTTCTCTTTCTGTCTCTCCACCCTTTCTTCCAATCTCTCCAAAATGCAATGGGAAAATATCCATGGTGAGAATTAACACCAAAAATATATACTTTATACTCTCTTCAAAAGGATTACAATAGCAATTGTTCAATTCAATTAACTGGACAAATAGCCACCCAGGCTTCATGTTCCACTCTACGTTTTGCTATGCTAACAAAAAGATGCCCAAAGTAGGATTTCCCCCCATATAAAACCTTACTTCTCGTGGAATATTTATAAAAGAAATGACTACTCTAGTCTTCTAACTCAAGTGCATGACATTTAGATTGTTTACCAAGATTTAGAGAAACAAGAAGAGTCGCAAAACAGATACATCACACATGGGAAAACATCTGCTTAGGAGAGATAAACAGTGGATGGTAATGTTGTGACAGTGTTAAGTAGGTCTTGCTGAAATGCCTGAGAAAAATTTCAGTAAGTAGCAAAAATACTCATTTATCCTCTCAAAAAGTATTTGTGTCTTCTGTTTGTCAAGGACTAAGCATGCTTCCTGTTGGGGATATTGGGATGAATCAACTTGTGTTCCTGCCTTCTGAGAGCTCACTGTCTGTGAGGACAAGTTATAACGCAGCATTTTACCAAGAAAGCTATGGGAGCATTGACTTGGGCCTACCTTTTCAGCCTGGGGCCTCAGGTAGTGAGTAAACATCTGTTGTTTTTGCCTACATAGCATCCCTTCTCTCTTCCTGGAGAACAGGGCACCAATTTCCCATTGGGGCTGCAGTCTATGAGGAATATCAGTTTCGTATTTGCCTGGTTTGGTCAAGGGGTTAAATGTAAATACCAAGCAAACATCTGATTAAAAATATAAAAATGAAACATTTTGTATCTTTTGTAAGTGAATAAAATATTGTAGAATGTATCTTAAGTATCTTCTATCAGTGACTACTTCAAGAGGAGAAAACCAGTGACTAGAGAACAGTTGATGAGTAAGGGACTTAAATTTTAATTAAATGGTGTTTTCAAGTTTTTACATTTTTAAAAAATATGTATATATAACCTACTCAGAAAAAATTAAATCTAAAACAAAATCAAAACATCAAGACTTGAGACAGCATGGCAGGTTCAAGAATTAGATAGACTCATATGCAATTGCAGATACAGAATCATTTCCTTTTTGAAACTTTGCAGTGTCACATTTTCAATCAAAAACAGTATTTTTATTTGAACAATGGCCCATGTGGGAAGATGCAAAGAAAGAGAAAATACCTAATCCATAACTGCTAGTTATTCTACCAATTACTTATAACCTTCCATTGTGTGTGTGTGTGTGTGTGTGTGTGTGTGTTTTAATTAGCTGGGTTTTCTACTTTCAGTCTCAGAGTGAATTGAGATGTTGGTCACCCTACATAATATAACTGGGAAGCGGCAAAACCAGATTTGAGACTCAGGTATTTCTGACTTTAAAGCACATACTTGTTCAATTAGCCCACCATGCCTTGGGACTAAGAGTAGAATGGCTGATAATTTTGCTTCCTGACCCTATAAACCATGTCACTTTCACTGGTCTTTGACAAGTTACTAAATCTATTCCATGCCTCGGTTTCCTTAGCCTTAAAATGTAAATAATATTCCTTACTCTGCCTGCCTCGTGGTGGTTATGACACTCAGACAACAATACATACATGGAAGGACTTTGTAAACTATACGCCTTATCTAAATGCATATAATTATCCCTGGTTATCCACATCATGATTTTAACTGTGAAGGCAGCAGTAGTAGCCTTTGAGAAGGCACAAGTGTGTGTGGATAAGAGAAGAATAAATTAAGTTAGAATGTGAAAGATGCATTGCATTTTATTTTTATTCTTATGAACAGCAATAAACAAGAGGAAAAACATACATCAAACATCTACCATTTATTCCCAAATAAACAAGGCAATGATTATTTTTAGATGTTTAAAGGAGCTGAGAATAATATTTTGTCAGTTCAAAACAAGTATGCTTTTATTTTATGCAAAACATTGGTTAAAAACAAACATTCTGAGAGTAATCAAAGGTTTCACAAATTTTATAAATTTGGTGGAAACAAATTTCAATGGAAGAACATTAATAAAAGGCTTTTCCTTCTTTCCCCGTACTCCGCGTTCGGAATGATGGAAGTGTTAGAATACAAGTATTACCATTTTAAGATGAAATAGGACTCCTGTTAGCACAAGAGATGGATAGCCATTATACTTCCTCGCAGGCTCTTTGAACTGCAGTGCCAGCAGGACCAGTGTTCTGTGAGCTGGAAGGCGCGGAGGCAGGTGCTGGTCCTGGAACAGGAGAGGGCTCAGCTGCAGCCTCAGATGCGGCACCCAGGAGTTATCTGTCCTGTTTGCAGCTGCAGCCCTTGGGGCTACAGACTCAGCTACAAAACCCTTTGGGAGAAGCTTGCCCTGTCTGGCCTTGGGCTCCAAAGTAGCTTTTCTCTATATTAATTACCCAGAAGACCAGGCGGCAGCAGCAACAGCTGAGGTGGCAGGAGCAGCGACACTGAATGGTGACTCAAAGATGCCCTTTTACCCACCTCTCTCTCCTGACAACCTCTCTCTCCTGAACTCATCACTTCCGAAATAACATCAGCTGCTAATTAGGATGCCCGCTCTGGAGGAGAGTGAAATTTTCTCCCAAATGTGGGTGGTAGCTGCAGTTATCAAGGGCTTTATTTTAATTCACTCAAGATTTTGATAGCAGCCGTGATCCCAAGAAACTTTCTGATTTTGCAGAATATGTTTGGCAGTTATAATAGCTAGCGTTCTCTCAATGCTTTCTAATATGAGGCTCGGTTTATGACTCAGGTAACCATATGACAACCCTGTAAGTTGTAGGTACATTACAATTCCCATTTTTCAGATGAGAAAACTGAATGAGGCAAGGAAAAGTTACAGCAGTTTATCTAAAGGGATGTAGCGATTCAATTCAGGAAAAATGTTCAAACAATTTTTTTATCTGGCTTTAGAGCCTGTGACTGAAATCACTGTACCCTGGTTCCACTCTACAATGGAAAATGGGGTAATGGCAAGCAAATCACTCCTGTTTTACTGACAGTGGAGAAGCGGATCCTTAATGGGAAAATAGCCCATGGATGGGTCTCTTTATGTTACTCACTCTGTGTTACCTTCCTTCATTGAAGGCCCTCTAAACGGATTGGAGAAGTGCTTGCTGAGGCCATATGCCAAAAAATATGCAACAAAATATATTTTGAGCCCTGATTGGCAAATAATATATATATATATATATATATATATATATATATATATATATATATATATATATTAGAGAGAAAGAGAGAGAGGTCACCCTGGCAAACCTCAAAAGTTTCTTGGACATTTTTATGTATAATAATTTAGCAATCTTTCTATTTTGAATTACATGGATTTGGGCACTATCATTTTTAGTGTATACAGAACCCAAATGCCTTAAATAAGATCTGGCCACTATCAAATACCAATATGAGGTTTCTGGTGATTTTTGAGAAGCAATAGTTATAATGGGTTTTTTTTTTTTTGTTTTTTTCTTCAAATACTATCATGGAATTATCAGGAAAGAAATTTATGTTGTGCATCATTTACCAACTCCAAGGAAAATTGCATGAAGTGAAGAATTAACATACTGTCTATTATTATATCTGTATTGTTTGTGATCCCCCCCCCCAGTAGAAAGCCACGTAAGTAAAAACAATGAACACACAGGGCAA
>PVJC01046322.1:0-13316 GCA_004026665.1 Murina feae
CGAGAAGCACTGGCTATGGAGAAATAAGCCTAAAGGAAATGAAGATTTTGATGGTAAAGAGCTGAACGTGTTTTAATAAAAAGAGAAAATGAATGAGGAGAAAATGATTCATCTCTGAAAATAAATGAAATAAAAATTGACTGTTTCTATTATTGAATGATGTTTGCCTAGTAATTACTTCATTTCCTTCCTTGGAGATGATTCTCCTGAGACAGTGATGAGGTAAGGCGTGGAGTTCCAAGGGACCAGCTCCTCTCTTGAAGTGATATTATCTACACAGCAGAGGCTCTTGTTACTAAGCCCAGGGAGGACCCACTTACGAGCCAAGGCCACTGCTAAGAAAATCATGGCACAGGCATATCTGCCCCTGCCACTCCCTAATTTCTCCATCCTTTGCTCTTCTTTAATCCAGCCTCCTCACTCTCAGGGCCAAAGGCAGTTCCCAAGTCCACTGTGTCTCTGAGGCATCAACACTCATTAATGTAAATTTGCTCAGTTTGGGGGAGGACGAATATTTGAGATCTGGTAACTGTGGGGGACACCTAAGAAAAGAAATGCCCCCAATATTAATCTTTCATAATTGGCAATTCTGAGATGAAAGAGAAATTTAAAACTTCTGTGTACCTCAGAGGAATGATAATAAAAGCTTTTATACTCATATGTCCCCTAAAAGAATTTTGAAAATCTAAATGACTCCCATAGATTTTTAAACTGAGACAAAAACATTTGCGCAAGTCAAAATATCTATGAAGGATATAATTTCTAGCATATGGCAAATAGTGAAATTTTAAAATATAATATTAGACTTTCAGACATTTATAACAGTAATTTGATACTTGCCATTATCCATTAAACAAATACATGAAAAAAAAAAAACCCTTCTTAATGGTTGAGAAATTTAACATTTCATTCTTTCTTAAAACTTGCATTATCATTCTACTTCTCCCACAGAAATTTTTCCTACAGTAATATATTATTTTCCGTGAATATTTATTGTTACTCAAGTTATCATGCTTTCCTACAAATATATATGCATATATTATGTATTATTATGTATAATTTTAAATATAGTATATATGATATAGTATATACCACATATTATATGAGCATACCTCAAAACACATAAAAATATATTTTTGTGCTTTTATTTTCAGAAACTTAAAAGCTCTAATTGTTAAAAAGAAAAAAATTTGCCACTTTTGTATTAGTATCATTAATACACTATTGGTCAAAACAATATAAACATGATAAAAAATAATTAAACATAAAAGTCAACTTCAGAAATGTTTTTCTTAATGTGGTGTGCAGGTGTTTCATTCTTCAATCAGTATGTGTAACCATGGATATTACTTATTGACAAAATTGAGAGAACTGAGCAATTCAATTTTTTATTTTTTCATTTTTTTAGATGTAAGCATTTGATTAAATAAACAATTAGATGGCAATGGAAGGAGTTTGGCTATAATAATATCTCTCAATTTATTACATTACTTCTGAGTTACTTGACAGAAATCATCACAGCCAACAATTCAATTGGGTCTTTCTTCAATTGTATTGAAAACAAAGTGGAATCAAATTCACTGGTAAATAGGTTTGTTACCAAGCAACTATAATTATTCATTTTCTTACCAACTACATCAATATTTCCCATGAAACCTTTATACAATGTCCCAAAGGTTTTTACACAGTGGACTAATCCAGCACAGTATGATATTGGCTAGGTAAGAGATTTTGAAGAATAGCAGAGAAGTGTGAAAGATGGGAATGGACACTCAGCATGACTGCAGGCTTATTCATAGATCAGTTTTAGGAAAGAATATATATATATACTGAGTGGCCAGATTATTATGACCACCCCATCAGTACTTTGTTGGGCCACCTTTTGCCTTCAGTACTGCAGCGATTCTTCTTGGCATTGACTCCACGAGATGTTGAAAGATGATGTGAGGAATCTGACACCATGCCTGATGAATAGCACTGTCCAGTTCTGTGAGATTTGGTGGTTGTGGAACCAGCTGCCTGATGGCTCTGTTAACTTTGTCCCACAAATGCTCAATCGGATTGAGATGTGGTGATTGTGGTTGCCACCTAAGCAAGGTAAAGTCTCCCTCATGTTCTTGAAACCACTCCTACACAATATGAGCACCATGGCATGGTGCATTGTCTTGTTGGAAAAAGTAATCTCCATTGGGTTACGCCATCAACATGATAGGATGAATCTGATCAAAAACGATACTTATATATGTTGTGCTATTTGGACGTTTATAATGGCCTGGCCCTCTAGCAACTTCAGGACAAAATTATGGCTAATTTGCTTACAAACATCATGTGGTTATAATAATCTGGCCACTCAGTGAGTGTGTGTGTGTGTGTGTGTGTGTGATGAAATTAATTCCTTTGAAGTTCTTAGTGACCTTGTACCCTTTGGAAAATGTTTGTGTCATCCCAGGTATACTTATATCCAGTGGGAGGGAAAACTACTGCCTTATGGTATCACTTAATGAAACAGAGACAGGGGTAAAATTTGACCTTGGTTGCCCTAACTTATTTTTGTTTTGTAATAGTCCTTTTACTTTCCTCAGATTCTCTGAAAACATCAAGTTTTTCCTCCTACCTTTTTTTTTCTTTCCTTGGGAAAAAACATTTATTTTAAAACATGATAATTGGTATTAGCCCAGAGGGATACATTTTGCATTTGTGGATTTGTGTATTAAGAGGAATCAACACCTAAATGTTAGAGAAATGAACTTTGATTATGTACTATTAGTCATTAGTCAATTGAGATAGAACTTAAACAAATGATCTTCTTCTGAAGGCCCTTCACACAGGATGTTTATCTGCTTAGAATCTCACTTTAACTCATGGGTTGCCCACTGGAAGCAATATTAATGTAACCTGCTTCAAAATATTAAAGACAATGCCACCTATCACTTGATATTCAATGCTCAAGTGAAGTATTCTCAAAGAAGAGGATATTTATGGTGAGTCCAAAACTATGGCTCCTAACATTTTAAGAGTCATAGCAACTTCAGTAAAATCTATATGCCTGAAGATTATGTATAGATCCTTCCACAGGTCTGTAGCCTTCAAAGATAGAATATCTGCATGCTTTAAAGGATAAATGTAGACTTGAAAGGTAGATAAGGATAAAAGATTACTCCATACAGAAAAAACAGCACACACAAAATCGAAAGCATGGCATATTTAGTTTAACTGCCAGTAGGCCTGTGTAGAAGAAGAATAAGATGCATTACTGGGAGAGGAAGGTTGAAAATGACACAAAGATAACAAACTAGACTATGAAGAATCTTCAGTGATTGTGAATATCTTTGGCTTCATTTAATGGTAGTCTCATTGTAATGTTTGACTGAGAGTAGTACTGTACAATGTTCAGAGAGCACTTTGAAAACTGATTTTGGTTATAGTGTGAAAACTGGATTAAAAGGAAAAATATTGGAATCAAAGGGGTAGTTAACTACTACTGAAATATATCATGAGAGTTTTGATAATGGCACATATTACACAGTAGCCATGGAGAGAGAGGAGTGTATTCTAGAAATATTAAGCAGGTAGAATTGACATGATTTCATAATTAATTACATGGGAGACATGAGATAGGGGCAAGAAAGATAATAATCAATGTCATTGTTTGTTTTTTGTTTTAATATCTGGATGGCAATAGCTAGTATTTAGTGAATGTCTACTGTTTATGAAAGAGTATGCTAGACACTGCATTCACTATCTCTAATCATTACCACTACCCTGCAAGGTCAATTATATTGTCCCATTTTAAAGAGAAAAGTTTGCCTAAAAGATGTTAAAGACTTATTTAAGATGATACAATTAAACAGTACATAAATTATCATCCAAAACAGATTTTCCTAATTCTACAATCCACTGCTTAAAGGAAAAGGTAAATATTTGGGGAATGAGAAATTACTATATACTGATGTAAAAATTGCACTTTCCAAAGAATTTGTACATCAGTTTTCTTTTTGAGTCCACAAATATTTCTACTTCATTATACAATAGAAATTATATGTTATTAGCAATCTCCATTTCTCAGTTGAAATTGACTTGCTCAAGGTCAGACAGTTCTTTAATGCCAGCGGTAATGATGGGTCTTCTTTCCAGTCCCTATATGGTTTCTCTGCTATATCATCTTACATTTTTTCTATCTCATAACTACAAACTGCTAAGCAGGTGGCTAGTTTGTGAATATGCATTAGTATCAAGAAAGACCTGGTGAGAATTAGAATTAACTCAGACAGGCTCCTCACCATCAAGTTTGATGCATGAATGAATGTTGCATGAATGATGGGAATCTGAAAAAAAATCTATGGACTCTCAGTTTCTCTCTTTCTATCTCTCTGATTCTGTCTATCTGTCTCTCTCTTTTGTACACACACATACACACACAACATTATGCCAACTTTTGCCCTAGAAAATATAAAATGGTAGACCTTTGTTTTCTTAAGTCCTTTCAAAATCCAAGTGTTATTTTCAAATTTCATCAGAGACTGAGTTCATGGGCTTAAATTTTGCATGAGAAACTTAAGCTAAATCTAAGGAAGAATTTTCTGACATAGAGAGTTATGAAACATAAAAATGGCTTGCCTCTAGAGAATATAGCATTTCTGTCTCTGAAAGACTATAAAATAGTAGAGGTTGCCCTTTTGCCTGCAGTGGGTTAGATATAGTTCTAAATGGAAGGGGCCTCCTTGGAAAAGTGGTGGACCAGGTGACCTTTCACAGTCTCTTTTAGTCTCTACATTTCATTACTCTGTAATCCTATTAAAAAGATCAAATACACTTAATAGTGTCCACTCATACAGAGGTCAAGTTTCTGAAATCCTCAGGAGTTGAAATATAGCCTTAAACTTAAAAGGAAAAAGAGAAGAAGGAAGCTCTCACGCATGAAGAAATATTAACTCTTATACTCAGAACAGTATATTATTCTACTAGAAAGGTAGAGCCACCCTCAGACCTCTTCTACACAACTATGTGTAAAATAAGACATTGGAGAAGAGTATAAGAAAGAAACAAATAAAAAAGAACACACAGAAGAAGAATTCAGCTCATTTTAAGGAACCTGAGTTTTCTATATTCCAATAGTCGCTGAAAGCATTATGATGATACACTACGACTAAATTATTATTTCATAATAATTATCCTAAATTTGCATAAAAACACGAATTATTTTAAACTATTGATTGCTTAAGAAGGCAGACATATATTTTTATAGGTACAATTTTTATTTATTTATAAAATATTACAAAAAGTATTAAAATTGAAAAATTAAGACCTTTCAAGGAGCAAGCCTAAAATACATGGAAAATTTATTTGTTCTTCAGTTATGCCAAGGAAATATGGGCATTTTATGGTCTACCATTAATAATATTAGAGGCACAGTGCACAAATTTGTGCACAGGTGGGGTCCAGCTGGCCCGGCGCCAATCAAGGTGCATCAGGGCTGGGCCTGTCTGGAGGAGATGGTGGAAGGTTGGCCAGCAGCCTGCTCTGATCAGGGCTCAACCAGGGCTAGGCCAGCTGGGGGAAGGGGCCGTGGGCAATTGGTCCATAGCCCCGCCCCTGATTGGGATTGGGGGCCAATTGGGGCCAGTGCTGGCCATGGGGAGTGGCCATGGGTGGTGGGCTGGCTGGCCCCACCCACAATGGGGTTGGAGTTGGGGTGCTGATCAGAGTCCAGTGGCATGGGGGAACAGCCATGAGTGGTTGGCCTGCTGGCCCCATCCCTTGATTAGGCGGATTTGCTAGCCACAGTCAGAGTAATAGTAACTGGTTGTTATGGTCATTGTGGCCACTACGGTCACTGGCTTTTAGATAGATAGATAGATAGATAGATAGATAGATAGATAGATAGATATTTTGATAATCTATTAGTAACAGAAAAAAATCAATGTAACAAGGAAAAGGACATCTCTAAGATAAAGGAAATGGTTTTAGAGAGTATATGTCAATGGCTTGATCAGGGTGGGGGGTCATCCACCTTAGATCTCTAGTCATACTTATGTGTATTAGTTTGTTTTAGATATACATTTATCACAACCTCATTCTTCTTTACTTATCTTTCAAACAAATTATTTATTCATATACCATTATCTCAAAAGAGTTGAGGAAGCTCATAGAACAAGTGATAATAAAACAAAATAAGAAAGAAAGAAATTAAAATAAAAAATTATAGGTAGTAAAACAAGTTGCATCCAGATATAAAATTGGAACACAAACTGTACCCTATTAGATCCTGTCTTGTTGCAAGAAGTAGGATAAATTTATTATGCTTTTTAAAATTTAATTATCTATTATCAATTTGACCTTACTACCACCTTTTCTAAGCTCTTCTCTGTATTACACAAAAGAAGTTGAAAATACATTTCTCCAATCTCTTTTCCATATTGTTCAGGTCGGGGTCTGCTAAAGAGAAACACTCAAAAGAGGTCATAGTGCATGGAAGCAGGGGCAGACATGAGAAAATCACAGCTTCCCTACTGAGTGTTCTGAGAATTACTCATTTTCTTCTTCAAATCAAAATCTGCAGGAGTGACAATCTTTACAACCTACAGATTGTCCAGCAGTTGTGTCAAATGTGAACTCTCTAAATTATAATCCTTTATACATGGAAAACATAGAGTGGCTTCTATATTACTGTCTAAATTCTGGCTGATATAGTTCCTTAGAGAAAGCCTACTACTTGTTCAATTCTTTGTCTTTGTAAAACAAATACAAACCATTTGCTCAAAAGAATCCCAGTTTTCCCCATTATAGAACACTGAAAGCAGTTCTCCCTAGAGTTCTCAGGAGGATGTATTGAACAAGTACTTGACAAGAGTTTTATAATATGTATGAAAGTGTCTTTCCTGTGGCTTTTCCTTAACATTTCCCTCAATACAAGTTGGCGGCATAAATCCAAAATGACATTTGGTACAAGCAAGACTAAAAGGAGCTGAAAAAATGCAAAACACACGTGAAGTTGTCTGATGACATGATGGAATTCAAATATAAAATTTAGAACAACTGAGAGGGTAGATTTATAGCATAACCTCCAAAAACTTTTATAGATACTATTTCATGCTATAAGGAAATATTATCAGCAACGGGGATGAAAAAGGATAGAACACACAAAACTTCAAATACCAGACCTTGATTTGCAAAATTGGAAAAATTTAGCTTTAAGGCCTTTATTTCTACAACCTCACCCATGAAATCCATCCTGCAGAAATTTGTGCATATTTTAGGATCTTTCCTGATTGGTTGTTTGATTAAACAGTTCAATAATAAGTCCATAATTAGATTTTAACTTGAAAATTTCTCAAATGATTTCTTTACTAGCCTTACCAACATTTTTCTCCAACCTAGCAATCTTGGTCAGATCAGACACTAAAAGAATAAACCTAATTATTGAGGCTAATAAAACTGCTACCCATTTATCAGCAATTTTTTACAGGAATGAATTAGGTACTAATTTCAGATAGCTGAAGATCAGGACCAGATTGATCAGTTAGCTTCCATTTTCTTATCTCCTTTATCTTTTACCATTTCTACCGTGAGAGTAAACAGTCCCAACAATATCTCTTTCAAGTATTCCAGATTAAATTGAAGAGGAAGATGGTTACTTTCTTCACAGTTCAAAATGTCCAAATTAGGATAATAGTGTACAAAAAGGTCCTAAATCATTTTATGTGTTTCTATAGTTATTTTTTACACAAATAAGTTTAGTAAAAACATTTTCATGTTGATGTAGCACTTATCCCTAAGGATATGACTTTTAAGACTTCAGCCCCACTTCCTCTGTAGCATTAGCCATCAAACTTAATGCCACTCCTGGAATTTAAGTAGTTTTAATATGATTATTTTTTCCTTAAGTAAACATTTGTTGAGCATCAACTCCATACTTAGCACTGTTTAACATTCTGAGCATATAGTTGACTGACAAAGCTAACAAAATTCTTTATTCTTGAAGTTTAGACTATATTGAGGAATTAAAAGCCAAAAAAATAAGTAAAATGTATATATGTATTTTTATTACATCAAATATAAAAGTTTTTATGGTGTATTATTCAGAGTTTTTAGGAAAAACAAACTAATATAAATTAGATAGATAGATAGATAGATAGATAGATAGATAGATAGATGAGAGGAATTTATTATGGAAACAGGCTCATTTGGTTATAGAGGCCAGGAAGTGCCAGGAACTTCTCTCTACAAGTCAGAAAACTAGGAAAGCTGGTGGTATAATTCTGTCTGAAACCAAAGGGCTGAGAACCTGAGGGGCTGCTGGACTAAGATCTGGAGTCCTGTAGCCCAAGAACCAGACACTTCGGTGTCCAAGGGCAGGATAAATTGGACATCTCAGTTCAAAAAGAGAGTTCTGTGCTGTAGTTTTGTTCGAGTCAAGCCCTCAAGGATTGGACAATGCCCTGCCACGTTGGTGAGGGCAGATTTTCTTTATTCAGTCTACTCGATTCAAGTGGTAATCCCTTCCAGAGACACCCACACAGGCACACTTATAAATAATGTTTTACCAGCTATGTGGGCATTCCTTATCCCACCAAGTTGACACGTAGAATTAACCATCACATATGGAGTTCATATTGTGTTCAAGAAATTATGCTTAATGGTATGAAGACTCTAAGAAACATTTTCAGCCTAAGTAGAATGAGGAGAGCAGAACAAAATTAAATAATAAAATATTTAAAGTGACATTTTAATACTAGGAAATATGTATGAGAAAGTTCATAGCAGTGTTGTTAATATAATAGAACTAGAGAAAGCCAAAATGTCTCTGAATAGAAAACCAGATAAATAAACTGTAGAATATTCCTCAAATAAAACATTCTACATAAAAAATAAAAAAATAAATTAACTACTGCTATATGCAATAATACATGTGACCTTCCTAAGAAAATTTTGAGAAACAAAAGCCATTTGCTTTTGAAAAATAAAGGATATATACAATGTGACACCATTTACACAAACTTTAAAAAATTCTAAACTGAGAGGAAACCAAGATGGCGGCATACGTAAACACCCGAAATTACTGCCTCACACAACCATTTCAAAACCACAATGAAAAGAAAAAACGGACACCACCCAGAACCACAGGGAAGGCTGGCTGAGTGAAAATTCGACAACTAGAAAGAGAAAAACACACTGAGACTCAGAGGAGGTGCGGAAGTAAAGTGCAAAGGTACAGAGGTGCACATGTAAAGAGCTCGCAGAAAGGGCTGGCAACTGAACATGTGGTTTTCTTTTTCAATATGGAGGGAGTCACAAGCTTCTGACAGCTCTGAACTCCAGTTCTGGGTGAGTTTCTGGGGATCCAGACTTATACGGGGAGAAGCTGGACTTATACGAGGAACTCTAGAGCGGCTTTCTCTCAGTGTTGTTTGCAGCAATTACCATGGGACACTGAGACCTGGTGCCTCTTAGGGCAGGGCTGAGAATAAGCCATAGCTGTTTGCTCCACCCTGTTGATTCCCCGAGACCCACCCCACCCAAGCTGCACTCAGAGGCTTTTGCATATGAAAGGCTGGGTAGCCTCAGGCAAAGGCTAAATTAGCACCTCCCTAAAAATCCAAGAGCTGGTGTACCCAGTGGTCAAAGTGGGACCATCCAGAATACAATTCCTCAGACACCTAAGGGACACATTCAGGGGGCAGACTCAGTGAGCACCAAAGCCCCACTGAAGCAAGTCTTGCCCCATAAGGGTGTCTCCAGCACAGAAGTTCTCCCACCGTAGACACAGCTGATTCTCATAGCCAAGTAGCCTAGAAGTCAATTCCTCCCAGTGATACCAACAACAACCAAAGTTTAGCTACAATAATACTGTGCAGAAAACCTACAAAGGGGTCCACCAAGAGTGAACACCTCAGGTAATTAGGGAGGCTCAGCCACTAGGCCCTATAGGACACTTAGCACAGAAAGACACTCTATCAATGCAGGGAAGCAGACAAAATGTGGAGACAAAGAAACAGATCACAAATGACAGAAATGGAGGAAAGCAAACAACTGTATATAGAGTTCAAAACCATGGTTATAAGATTTTTCAAGAACTTTCTAGAGACTGCCAATAAATTTACTGAGACACTCAAGGATATGAAAAAGGACAGCTAGAAATTAAGCATACACTGACTGAAATAAAGAATAATATACAGAGATCCAACAATAGACTAGAAGATCACAAGAATCAAGTCAAAGATTTGAAATATGAAGAAGCAAAAAACACCCAACCAGAAAAGCAAAAAGAAAAAAAGAATCCAAAAATATGAAGATAGTGTAAGGAGCCTCTGGGACAACTTCAAGCATACCAACATCAGAATTATAGGGGTGCCAGTAGAAGAGAGAAAGCAAGATATTGAAAACTTATTTGAAGAAATAATGACAGAAAACTTCCCATACCTGGTGAAAGAAATAGACTTACAAGTCCAGGAAGCACAGAGAATCCCAAACAAAAGAAATCCAAAGAGGACCACACCAAGACACATCATAATTAAAATTCCAAGGGCAAAAGACAGAGAGAATTTTAAAAGCAGCAAGAGAAAAACAGTTACCTACAAGGGAGTACCCATATGACTGTCAGCTGATTTCTCAACAGAAACTCTGCAGTCCAGAAGGGAGTGGCAAGAAATATTCAAAGTGATGAATAACAATAACCTACAACCAATATTACTCTACCCAGCAAAGCTATCATTCAGAATTAAAGGTCAGATAAAGAGCTTCACAGACAAGAAAAAGCTAAAGGAGTTCATCACCACCAAACCCGTATTATATGAAATGCTGAAAGATATCCTTTGAGAAGAGGAAGAAGAAGAAAAAGTAAAGATAAAAATTATGAACAACAAATACATATCTATCAACAAGTGAATCCAAAAATCAAGTGAATAAAAAATCTGATGAACAGAATAACCTGGTGAATAGAATAGAATCAGGGGCATAGAAAGGGAGTGGACTGACAATTCTCAGGGGGAAAAGGGTATTGGGGGTGTGGGAAGAGACTGGACAAAAATTGTACACCTATGGATGAGGAGAGTTGGGGGGGGGTGGTGAGGACAGAAGGTGGGGTGGGACCTGGAAGGAGGGGAGCTATGGGGGAAAAAAGAGGAACAACTATAATAATCTGAACAATAAAGATAAAAAAGGAAAAAAATTCTAAACTAAGATAATAATTTTTAAAGCTACAAATGTGATCAAATTTTTGGCAGGAAGTAAGAGATACACCCTGAGAAAAGATACATAGTTGTTTAGTTGATGTTCAGGAAATTTATTTTCTAATTGTATCCTTATATGTGTTACATAATGCTTATATCACTTATCAGTTATTTGAATGAGTGTAATATTTCATATTAATATTTTTTAAATTTAAGATAGTAATAAACACCTGTGTTATCATAAGGCAGAACAGAATTAAGTAGCTAATCATAATAGCATGGTTTACATGTTAAGTGCTAGGAATGTAATTCATTCAATCCTCTCTACAAATTCTTGAAGTAGATGTTTTTTATTATCCTCATATTATAAAATAATAACAGGAGAAAACAAAACACAGAGGAGTTTAGGCTATCTGGCTCCAGAGTCCAGACAGTAATTGCTACAGAAGTTCAATGGGAGTCATAGCTTGGGTGTGAAGATCAGGACATCTTTATGGAAAGGTATGCTTTATAGAGAGAAGGTTGAGTTTAGATAGGGTGATCAACCTCTAGAACAAATTCTTTTTTTCTTTGATTCATGGTCATTTTGGTTAAATGAAATAGTACATGAAAAAAGTTTACAAAACTCATGAAAGAGCAGCTCTGAAGATAGGGTGGAAATGTCTTTTCCTCCTTATCACCTCTCACTCCTTACCACCAGCACTCTCAAACTTCAAATGCTGCTCAGAATTTGAAAATAACTGCTCAAAGCTAAGTTAACTCTTCTCCTTGTATGTCTTGTGGCTACCCTGAGGTATATGAAGTTTCATTATTAGATATTATTGAGCCCAAAGCCTTGAGGTGACATTTCTCATAGAGTGGGGGAATGTCCGTATTTCCCAAGAACTGTAAGATCTAGAGCACCAAGTTAGAACCCAGGAAAATGGTCAAGCCTAGAAAAACAGGAAGCATCTCAGGAGGTCCTCTGTGATCTGATTGAGTTCACCAGGAGTGTGACTCCCTCACAGGAGCTTGGGGACACGGCCTCGTGAAAACAAGCAGTGGTTTCCCTGGAACAACAGCTCCACATATATCTATCTCTTGATTCTGTGGCAGAAATAATCCATTTCTAGATGGGCTGGGGGTGGGGACGGGGAGAGATACTCATGTTTATATCTCTTCATAGGGACCCATAAACAAAAAGGAGGAGGAAGATGTTTCTTCTGGATTAAATAACATAGACAAAATAAAACAAGCATAAAACAGAGGCACTACAACATGTACCGAAGAGACATGTAGAGAGCTGTTTCAGCTGGTGTGAAGTTTCACAAACCTGGAAGGGCTGCCTGACAGATAAGAAAGCTAATGAGTTCAAATTTTTATCCACAAACCATTGGGAAGACACTGGGATATTTTGTCAGGGGAGCCTCATATGGTCATAGGTAGGCTCCTTGGTTTCATCCTCACATTTGATTTTCCATTCTTTCCAAGAGGGAGAATGTTTACATGTAACCTGCACCATATTTAGGATGGGTAAAAGTTAGAAAACATCCAACAGAGAAAAATAATCAAGAAATCTTGTGAAAAATAATTCCAGGAAAATCATCTCACTAAGGCTGCAAAGTTCAAAGCCCAGCTGAGATTATAAGGAATATATCCAGCGACAAACATCTTTCTTTGTCAAGTACTTTGGGTGGGAGAGAATCATTGCAAAGGAGAATAAAGGTCATTCTAGACACAATCCAAGAAACCAGCATTCTATTGTTATCTATCTGTAAATGCCTTCTCAACATTTAATTAAGTAGCAAATGTTATTTTCCATATCAAGTTCTGAAAATTATAAGAATATTTTTACAGCAGTGGATTTTTCAAACACATATATAAACAATCCAGCATTCAATCTATTTGATACCAAGTAACTTTGACCTTCACAATGCTGACACCTTTTTTTTTTGTTGTTAAGGCATAGGCACAGTTTATGCCACAGGGAGAAAAAAAAAGATTTTAGGTCCAATTAATTCACAATTTCTGCTGTGTTTGAAAATTTTGCATCTTCTTCTAATTAAAATTAAAAAGAGAGATGAATGCATACAACATGCTATTATAAAATTGACCCATTAACTTCTCTGAGCTACAGCATTTAAAGAAGAGCATTTGAAAAATGTCAGA
>PVJC01046323.1:0-13353 GCA_004026665.1 Murina feae
ATGAGCTTATGGTTGTGTCTGTGCACCTGGTTACTGAAATGAACTTCTAGTTCTTCCTCTTGGACAGTAATTGTTTGCTTTTAATGAAAATAAAATACAATGAAAATAGAAAAAGATAACAAAAGAATCAGTACCAACTTTTTATCTTTTACCCTCTAGCAAACATTGGAGAGATGGGATGACTTTACATGGAACCAATGGTTCAACAATGGTCCTCTGATATATTGGTTTTGGAATTATGCAAATTTCTAAACTGAGTATCAATACTCTGCAATGTAAAGATCTGGGTTTAGTTCTCATTGGGCTGAATTTTTTTAATCTAGTGACAATTAGAGATAACTCTAGTTTGTGGGGTGGGGACATTTCGTTATTTTCTAACATTGTAGCTAGGAAAAATCTTAAATATAAACAGAAGTGTATAGGATAGTACAATGAATACTCATATACCCACTACCTATATTTTATCTGTAAATGACATTTGCTATGTTTGTTTTATCTATATTCATTTAAGTAGCTTTCTATTTGTTTATGAATCATTTGAAATTAAATTAAGACATAGTGCTTTCATCAAAGTACTTATGCATATAACTCCTAAAAATACAACATTCTTCTTCTATATAACAAAACCTTTATCACACTTAAGAAAATTTAAATTTCCCTTAACATCATCTAATGAATGTTTATATTGAAATTGCCCTGATAATCCCAACATTTTTAAATAACCATCATTTTTAAAGCAGGATTTAAATCAAGGTTCACAATTACATTTGGTTGTTAGGTATCTTTATCTCTTGTAAAATAGAGCAGTCCCTGCAACTTTTTTTAATCCTTATTTAATAACTTTTTAAAGAGACTAGTCCTAAATTCTAGATTTCTTCTGGAGAAGCATCAACCTAATAGTTACCTATTTCTGTGTAACAAGTTACCTCAGGATTAGAGGCTTGTAACACTTACTATTCCACACAGTTTTGAGAATGAGAAATCCAGCAGCAGTTTAGCTGGGTGGGCCTGCTCAGTATCTCATGAGGTTGCCTCAAGGCGTCAGCTGGTCCTACAGTCTCTGATGGTTTGACTGATGCTGAGGGATCCACCACCAGTAACATTCACTCACTTGGTTTTGGGCAGGAGGCCTCAGGTTTTTGTTGTTGTTTTTGCTTTAAAAAAATTTTAATATATTGCAAGGCCTGCTTTAGTAACATGCTCGTCCCCAGAAAATAACCCAGTACCCTCCTTGTCAGTAACATACATGCTCAACTTGACCAGCCAACTCATATTTCTAAACCCCTGTGTGTACATGTATCTTTGAACCACAGCCACGCAGCTCGGGTGACTGTTGCTGCTATAACATGCTTCTCCTGTTGACAGACCAGTGTCCACCCCCTCCAGAAGGCAGGCAGGGCGGAGAAACCTTCACGTGGTAGTGAGGGTTTTCAAGCACCGCTACCCTCACCCACTCAAAAGGAGATTCTTATTTCTAACCAGACTGCTGGCCTCAAATATGGCTCCTGATGACCAGAATGGTTTTCCTCCTAAAGGACATGTATCTGCACACCCATATGTAAGGTGTTTTGTTTTGTTTTGTTTTTCATTTTTCATTTAAATACAAAAACACTACTCGGCTTTGTGTTATAAATGAGGAGCAGGCAATGAGAATTTTTTTCTTCTAAGGTAGGGCTGTCCACCCTAACCCTTCACACTGAGCTTGCCTTCCAGTGGGGCCAGTTAGCCCCAGGCCAGGGAAGCACAGCAGATAAGAAGGCATCTTCCTGCCTAAGCCCTACACTTTCCTAATTCTCACTTTAATTAGAAAACTGGTTATAACCTTTTAGGAAATGGAACTTCCCACCAAGAGGAAATACTTAATCTAACCACAGGGTAAGCCCAACCTCCCCCACCCCCTTTAGCTCTCTTAAAGCAAAAAGTCCTCCCTTCCCTTCACAAACTCTGTGCTCACCATCCGTACTGTAGGTATGCCTGTTGGACAAACACTTGATGAAGTGAAAGTCGTATTTCCCTGTCCCCACCCCACTAATGCATAAGGCTTCAATGATAGCAGGGAAAGTGTATATGAAGAGATTAAGAACTTGACCCCTCTATCCTGGACAAAGAAAGCAAGAAGTGTTAACTGGGCAGGAGGCATAAAAAAAAGACCTTGATATTCCACCTGTTCATTTATAGCTGTTACGACAATTGAGAGGGGCCGCAAGTGGAACAGGATGAGAAGTAGTTAGAAGGGGTTGATGCTGCAAGTCTAGTCCACTTAGTTTTTGTGTTGGAAGGTCTCATCACCAATTTCATTGAGAAGACACGTGGGGATGAGAGCTTCTGTCACCGCAAAGGAGGCACACTTGGCAGAGGGGCTCTGGGCTTCAAAGTAACCCTTCTCCTGGCCAACAGCCCAGAACACAGCTGCTAATGCTCGGGTTGGCCCCTCTGGCAGAAAAGTCGTTGCTGTTGGAGGTTTCTTAAATCCAGTTAAGCGCCAGGCATTGTCCCTTCCACTTGGGATATGAGGCTGTGGTACTGGTGCTGCTTGCTCAGCCTCTGGATGAGCTCGAGTCTTCAATGTACTTCAGGCCATTCTCTCGCATGGCCTTGGTGCTGAAGGAGGCCTGTTTTCTGCTGCATAGTGTCTCCATAAAGTTGCTAACAACGTGGCAATTGACTTGCCCCACAGTAAGCAATCCAAGAGAAAGACATGCATGGAGAGAGAGAGAGAGAGAGAGAGAGAGAGAGAGAGAGAGAGAGAGAGAGAGAGAGGGAGAGAGAGAGAGAGACTGATCAAGCTGAAAGCTAGAGTAGTTGTGTTACTTCTGCCAAATCCTCTTGGTTATAGGGACCAGCGCTAATACAATCAATATTGAAGGGCACATAGGGTATGAGTCCTATCGACAGGTATCATGACATGCCAACCTAGAGGCTGGCCATGACAGCCCACATTTGGGATTTCTCTGATTTCTTTGCCTTGTCACTAAATGTGTTCCTTTATTTCCCCAATATTTCCGATACACTGAAAGTTGTGTCTAACTTAAGGTGACCAGTTTTTAACATTGGTAAAGCGGGACACCATTGACCGGAGGTGGGGGGGGGGCTGTTCTTTTATTATTATTATTATTATTATTATTATTATTATTACTTAAAATATTACAAAGAGTAGTACATATGTCTCTTTCCAAAAATCGGGACTTTTTTAAAATGCCGTGGGACGCAGGACAAATTATTAAAAATCGGGGCTGTCCTGCTAAAAGCGGGAGGTCTGGTCACCTTAGTCTAACTGCTTGATTATATTTAGGCCATCACGGTGTGCAAGAATGCTTCTTATCAGTGAAAGAGTGTATTTCATATTGCATCACTTCAGAAGGCATATGTCAGGTTACCTTACTTGGTGAGGATGACCTGATGTCCTTGTAAGGCTATCTTTTCCCTTTGCCATTAGAAAGTAATCTGTGAGTTGATAGTTTGATCCTTACTAAATATTATGGTTTTTAGGGGGCAAGAATTTGAATTTCAAGTGATTTTTCATATCAGTAGCTAACTTTTTGTGCTTTTGTTATCTGCTAAGTGCTTTTAAATATATTGCTTCCACATAGCCATGAGCTAGATACTTTTTAATTATCCCCATTTATAGGTAAGAAAATTTTATGTTCCTAAAGTTTAAACATTAAAGTGCACAACTAGTAAATGGCAACACACGTGTTTAATGTCAGGTATGTCTGACTCCAGAACCCATGCTGTTGGCAGTACTACTTAGAGAAAGAACAGGAGAACTTGCACATAGAACTTCACAAAGTGGAGACACAGTCTCCTGAAAACAGGGAGGAGCCCAGGTGGTAAAGGGGGAAGCTGCTGAGGCTGATATCTGCTGTTCCACTATGTGCATGACATTGTGGGCAGAATGCCCTGGCTACAATCAGAATCATGGCTAAACTGTTCCAGGCAGATGAGAACTGTACTATTTTAAAGATTTCTGGAGGCTAATATAATTCTTGGGAACTCAGTCCTTGGCAAAAAAAGATAAAATAAAATAAATAAATAAATAAATAAATAAATAAATAAATAAATTCCTCTAGAAATAGAATTTTCTTGTAAATTTACATATATATGATGCATAGCTGTGGTTACAACTATAACATAAAGTTAAGATTAAGGAAAGTATTTCAGTGGTTCCAGGCAGTTTTATTGGTGGCTGTGAAGGAATAGAGGGAGAAAGGAAGGAAGGGAGGGAGGGAGGGAGAGAGAGAGAGAGAGAGAGAGGGAGAGAAAGGAAGGAAGAGAAGGGCCTTGGTAGGAAAAGAGAACCACTTACTCCTTTATGGTTAGACCTTGAAAGCAATGCTGAGAGGTTGTAATTTTTGAGAAAATGAAAATGTTCTATCTGTGGCTAGAGCTACTATATTGAATTATGCAACTTTAAAGGTTACCTACAAATTCAAGTTGAATTTAAAGTTTCTTAATTGTTTCTCTTCATCTCAGATACATACATTTCTCTTTCTCTACTAGTAAGGAAATGTGGAGTCTTAGAATTATGGAGTTTTAGAATTGGAGAGACTTTTCTAAAACAATTATATAGATCTTTCCATCAGACTTTCTTATTTCACAACTAAGAAGCCTAAGACTAAGTGAGATCAAACAGCTTCGATGACACAGGAACTCTTCTGTCCAAAATCTTTCACAAATTCAAGGCAGAACTTGGCTGCCATGGGCTTGAGGAGGGACAGGAATATAAGAAGACCCTGCCTCAGGTGCACATACTCTGCCAAAAATTGAGACAGATCAGGAAGACTGAAAATCTCATGTGTCCCCATGAAGAGCCTAATGCTGAATAACAAGCAGTAAGAGTCTACTTATAGGGCAAGAGGTGGCGCTGGTGAAAGACACCCATCTCTCCATATAGGCTTTGGGGAACTGCTAAACGCTGAAAGAGGAGCATGGACAATATTTCAGACCTCACCCTAAGCTCTAGGCAACAGTTTTTCATCACTAGAAGAATCTAAAGTCTGTACACTGAAGTTAAAGATAGCAACAACAAGACCCAAACACAATTCAGTGACTGACTACAGTAAATTGCCTCAGCTGCTCATGATAATGGCATAATAGAAGAAGATTCAGGCCCATTTCCATGAGTAAATACTGTCTACCCAGTTTCCACTGTTCTCCTATAATAGTGTCCAGTAATCAATCAAAAGCTTCATAACACATTAAATAGCAAGAAAAAACCCACTGCTGAAAGATAAAACAGCCAACCAGATTGAGAAATGAAACAGATACCAGGGGCATTAAAACAACTACGATCCTATCTAATAAAAGAGTAATATGCAAATTAGGTGTCGCTCCATGACAAAGATGGCCGCCCCCATGGACACAAGATGGCAGCGCCCATAGCCATGAGATGGCGGCACCCAGTCCGGCTCAGCCCTGCCACTGAAGTGGTCAGACCTGTTACCCGGGCAGGTGGCGGGGGAGGCGGGAGGCCCTGAGGGGCAGAACAGGTGATCAGAGGGGGCTGGGGGTCCCCTACCCAGGACAGAGGCCTTTGCCAGAGGCCTCAGGCATGAGCAAGGGTGGAGCCAGTGATCAGAGGGAGCAGAAGCGGACCTGGTGATTGGAGGGGTATGAGGGTGCCCTACCCAGGCATAAGGCTAGGGCCAGAGGCCTCAGACCTGGGCAGGGGCAAGGCTGGAGATAGCAGGGGCCTGGACTCCGCAGAGCCAGTGATCGGAGGGGCACAGGTAGAGCCTGCAATCGCGAGGGTCTGGGCACCAGTGGAGCCAGCAAAGAAGAGGTCTGGGGCCTTCAGCCTTGGCCAGAGTCTGCCAGTGGGGCAAGGGCAGAGCCAGCGATGGCAGCGGGCAGGATCAGAGCTGGTGATCACAGAGGCCTGGGCTCTGTGAAGCCAGCAATTGGAGGGGCTTGGGGGTCCCCTCCTCAGGCCTGCAGCCTTGGCCAGAGGTTACAGGCCTGAGCAGGGATAGAGCTGGTATTGGAGGAGCAGGGTTGGAGCTGTTGATCAGAGTGAACTACAGAGGAAACACCTTTTCTTACCGCTCATTAGCTAAGCTCCCTGTATGCCACTAGTAATATTCTTAGTAACTTGGGTAATAAGAATCCAAAAAGGCGATCTAGGGTTTTTCCACCATACTCCTGGAGAAAAAAGTGAAGGTCCACTGTGCTGGAGGGCCAAGAAATGTCATATCCTGCCCTAGCCAGTTTGGCTCAGTGCATAATGCCTCAGCCTGCTGACTGCAGGGTCTGGGTTCAATTTTGACCAAGGGCATGTACCTAGGTTGCAGGCTCCTCCCTAGCCAGGGCCCAGGTCAGGTCATATGCAGGAGGCAACCAATCAAAGTGTTCCTCTCACTTTGTTGTTTCTCTCTGTTTTTTCCTTCTCTTCCACATTCTCTAAAAAGCAATGGAAACATATCCTCAGGTCAGGATAAAAAAGAAAGAAATGTCATATCCTATGAAAGACACATCTTGAAAATGCCTAAAGAATGTTGTCATGTTTTCATGGTGAAGGGACTGGAGTCCGTGTTGATGAAAACACCTTGGTGGCTGAGGTGACTGGCAGTGGCTACAGCAGTGGAGTGATGGGGCTGGTGGCTTCCCCTGATTAGCCTGGCCAGACTGTGGCTTAGCCCGCTCCCCAAAGGGAGCAGGGAGCAGGCCTTAAGCTGTCAGTAGGACATCCCATGAAGGATCCTAGTATGTGAGAGGGGACAGGCTGGGCTGAGGAACCCCTCTCCAACCGCCCCCCCCCATGCACAAATTTCATGCACCAGACCCCTAGTTAATATATAAAGACTGTAGTGGAAAAGATAGACCACATTCATGAACAGATGGGAAATTTTATCAGAGAGATAGAAACTAAAAAATAATCAAATTCACTATCAAAGATGAAGAATTCTTTCAAGAGACTTATCCTTAGACTTGGCCAGCTGAAGAAATGATCAGTAAACCTAAAGATGGATTAACAGAAATTTTCCAAAGTGAAGCACAAAGGAAAATGATGTGAAGTATACAGGAGCTGTAGAACAATATCAAACATAAATGAAGTGGAAAAAATATTTGAATATATAATGGCCAAGAATTTTACAAAATTAATGAGGAAGCTCAGAAACTCTCAAGCTGAATAAATAAAATCTAGATCCTCTAATGGTGATGGTGGAGGGAGAACTTCCAGACCAGGAGTGGCACCTGGAACTCTCAATTTTTTCTGTCCCTTGACTTTCATACACCACTAAGGATCTCTCCCTAGTTAGTACTGGTGTCAGCACACTGACAATTTATGACTCTGACCCATGTTGATATGGGAATCTTCCCTTAGTCCAGCATCACAGCCAGGAAAAATTAAGCAAAACACAGAATTGCCTTTCTCAATGTGTGTTCAATGTAAATGGAAAACTTCTCTTGTGTCAGATGTTCAGGTGTCCATAGTAAAAGCTCTGAAAATAGGAGGTAAAGAAACCTCTTCAATCTATGTTTCCTTCAGGTTCCTTTTTCCTGATATTATCTACTGTGTCTTCACAGAATATAAACCATAGAAGGAACAGGATTTTTTGTTTTTCTTGTTCATCTCAGAACTGTGCCTGACAATTGTTCATTTAATTCAACAAATATCGGTGACAACTTATATGCGGTGTACATTCTAGTGGGGGGATGTGGATAGCAAAACACAGATTAGAGTATTAGTAAGTAAGATCTGGTATGAAAAAACTAAAATGAGGCAAGAGAGAGAGTGACTACGTGGGATAGCTAGACTTCTATTCATGTCTCAGAGAAGAGACTCAGACAGATGCTGGGCTTCAAGGGAAATAGAGACAATGACATACCATTGGAAAATGTCACATAAGTTAGGCCTTGCTCTTTTCTCCCTTTCTCCTGGCCATCTCAATGCCAGCCACAAGGAACTCCACTCTTGACTCCCACCCACTTTAGACACCTGCCTCTTCCCATGTCACTAACCCTTACAACATTTGCCACCTTCAGAGAGGACCCATGACTAAGTCCTATAAGGGCAGAAGTTCTCAACCTATGGGTCACGACCCCTTGGGCGGTCGAGCAACCCTTCCACAGGGGTCGCCTAAGACCATCCTGCATATCAGATATTTACATTACGATTCATAACAGTAGCAACATTACAGTTATGAAGTAGCAACGAAAATAATTTTATGGTTGGGTCACAACATGAGGAGCTGTATTTAAAGGGCCAGAAGGTTGAGAACCACTAAATAAGGGGCTTTAGAAGACCATAACAAAAGAGACATTCATCATCATCATTAATTCAGCGAATTTTGGCACCACTAGGAATACAGCAGTGAACAAGGAAGACTAAAGCCCTTATTCTCCTGAAAGGCAAGGACCCTGACTTTGTTCTGGTAATATTTTGGACACATTAAACTATGGTTCTGGAAGACAGGAAGGCTGGCGCCCCCACCCCCTGCCATCACCACCACCACCCTCCTTTTGTTTCTTCTCTTTCCAAAGGCTCTCCACTTAGTTTTCTAGTTATTGAAAGACGCGTAGAATCTAGGCAGCTCAAATGTAGTTACTTAGACTCTTTGTAGAATACTAACATTCCTTGTAAGATATCCAGAGTTGAGTCAGTGGAGAAGCCTTTTCTGAAGAATAAGAATGAAATTTTTATTGAAATTCAGTTGTAGTCTGTTTCAAGATCTGTCCTTAAGTTTTCTTCAAACCCCTAGATTTAGAAACCTCTAGAATATATTTCCAATATAATTTTATTTGGAATGACAGAAACAGTAGAGCACTTTCCCACTAACCTCTCTTTCAGGCAAGGCCTCTATGACAGGGAATTTTGCTCTATCACTTGTACCGAATGGTCACAGAAAGCATGTTATAGCCACACTAAAATTTTCACAGCCTGGAAATAAACTAGGCCACATGTGTGTTTGCTCAGCTCCACCAACACAGATGCAAAACATGCTTTCTGCTTTGCTAAGGTAATGATGTCATTTTAGCTATGTGAAAAATGACTTCAAATGTGGTTTGGTTTTAGTTGAGCTGTCAATTTTTATTTTGTCTAGCTTTTAATTTGTGGGTTTCACGCTTTAACATACACCAGCAGTTATTTATAAGTATTCCATTTATTACTGACATCTTTAAAACTTGGAATAAATCAGAAAGTAGGACATTTGTTCCTTAGTATTGATTTATGACAATTGTGATCAATCTCTTATCATTTGAACTTGAGAAAAAAATTGAGAATGACAAAAGAATTTTTAATATGACTGTTCCCCATGACTGGCATTCAGTTGGTGAGCATTTTTAATGCTTCTTGTTTTTCTTTAGTTCAGTTGGATTTCAGTTCAGCAAAAAAGTATGTTGTAAGGAACAAAACTGAAAGTTCTGCCCTTGCATCAGGGGTTAGACTTCCAAAACCACGCAGGGCATCTTCACACATGCTTTGGTACATGTGCACAGAACCAAGTCTTTGGGAGGATAAGTCTGAAAGTCTATTAATTTTGGAAAATGAGACAATTGGCTTAGGTTAGTTCTAACGGCTTTTAGTTTCTTCTCACTTTTTAGAATGCTTTGATCATTGAAAAGAAAGCCCTGCCACTTTGAACTAAATTGTGTGAAGTCAAATGTTCATCTTTCTGGAATTCTCCTCCATTCCTCTTTTATTTTTATTTAGGGGCAATGTCGGAAAAAAAGTTCCAGAAATAGAGTGGCGTGGGTGGAAAGGTGGACTGCAGTCGTGGTGTTAGGTAGAGAACAGAAGCAACTAATCAAAGGGGTCTGCCTCCCCTGAAGAGTTACTCTCTTAACCTGTGCTCACTGGGAGACAAAGTAGCCATCCACTCAGAGAGGGAAGGACCACTCTTTCCTATCCCACCTGGCTAAACAGCAGGTTCATAACAAAATGTCTCTGGGGTTTGGTTTTGGTTTCTGATTGATAGGCTGATTTCTCCACTTTACTTTTGCAGGTGGAGAAGAAACGAAGGACACTTTTGTTTGCTTACCTCTTTATTCTGCAAACATTTGAGTCCCTGTGTAAGTGGGTGGTAATTCTAGAAACAGGAGATCAGAAATAAGACATGGATCATACCTTACTACCCAGTGTAAATAGGAGCATATCATTGATGTATTCCCACCAGGGGTGACAGCTCTGGGTGAAAAGGATTAATATTGGAAAATGGATCATTTCTTTTACAGTAGTAAATATAAAAATATTTCTCTTCATCTTTAAAAATGTTTAGCACAGCATTTGTTGTCAGTACACTAGTATATTGTATATGTTCAATGTAAAGCTTTCATTTAAGGCTTGGGTTTACTTTTGTTTGAAATTGGAAAGTATGTTATATTTTAATGTTCTAAAGGGTTAACTAGATTTCCCAGCATAGACTTGCATAAAGCGTGTCACCCCTCTCTAAAACAAACTACATGATCTTTTTAATATTATTTTTTCTATCTACAGTGAGTGATTTTTAGCACAGTAAAACAACCAGATTATCTGGAAAGCTCAGTCACTTGAATTTTGAGATACTTTTATCAAAAATAGACAAATGAGAGTATTTCATTCAAGCTAACAGCTGAGCTTTGCTTATTTAAAAAAGCATTTCACATTGTGGTGTGGAGCTACTTCTTTTGCTGGAATCATGACTGGTGTCCCTAACAGCTGCAAAGGCCTATTCAAGGCCTTGGTCCCATGTGTGTGTGTGTCAGAGTGTGGTAGACAGGAAGGCTTTCCAGTCCCAGAGGTTGAAACAAAAAGCATCCTCGGCTTTGTGGTAGTTATTTAAGACTTTCATGTACAAGGTGATTTTAAAGCATCTTCTTGAAAACTGAAGTAGACTCGCTGTCAAAGAAAGTGTTCTGAATCTTTCCCCAATAACATACTAACTGATTCTTGACTTCAACACCAATTTTGTGAAAATCTGCTAGTGTTTGATAAAAAGTGCTGCTGCTGAGCACAAGAAAGCATGCTTTGCATTCTCAGACAGAAAGCACTTTCTTAGCACTGTGGGGGACAGTGTCCTGGAATATATGAAAATATCTGCTCTAACTATGAGATAACTTTCATGCTCTATTCAGAGTAGTTGTCTCATCTGTTACAGTGAGAGAATAGTCTTAGAGCTTTGTAATAGTGGTAGCAAGACCATTTTATTAGCAATTTCTTGGATTTAGAAACTTCTTTTGTGTGTTTCCAGTTTTATTTGGCATTTTTTAACAATTTTTTTCAAAACTGAATATGGTTTTGGAAAATTTAATGTAAAACAAATTGGAATCATCTATAATAATAAAAGCATAATATGCAAACCAACCAAATGTCTGAACAGCAGAACGACCCTCTGGACGACCTTCCAGACGACCTTCTGGACAAAGCCAGGGCTGCGAGGGCTGGCCCGAGGTAGCCAGGGCTGTGAGGTGAGGGCCTACTCTTGCACAAATTTCATGTATTAGGCCTCTAGTTTCTTCATAAACTTCCACCAGAGTTGTTCTTCACAGGGTCACTGGTGCCCACCTTAATTCTAGGTCCAATTGTCAAATCATCTTCCTTGATCTTTCTAGGACACCCTACTCCCTCCCTTCTTCCATGGGCTTCTTGGTTCTGTTTATTGACACTCAGCTCATTCTACTTTGCTAGTTTCTCCTTCTTTCCCAACTTCTAAATGTTGGTGTGTCCTGGGGCTCAGTATTTGAACTTGTTCACCATCTATACTAACTCCCTAAATGATCTAATTTTTTTCATAGCTCTAAAATCTCTATTTTGATATCTATTAAGTAATTCAAACTTATTATGTCCAAAATCAAATAGTAATGCCAAAAATAAGTCTGCCATCAAATCCTATTATATTCTACCTTTGAAATATATCTAGTATAGAACTATTTGTTACCACCCCCATCACTACCAATCCACCAATATTTCTCTCCTAACTTACTACTTTTCAAGAAGCGTCAAATGGCTTTTACTTAAGGAATTTAGCCAACTCATTACTGTGATTTTATTTTAAAACTCCTTTAAGTAAGTGTTTATTGCATCCTTCCTCTTTACTACCCTCTATGCTACTTACCTACCGTATTTTCCAACGTATAAGACAACTGGGTGTATAAGACAACCCCCAACTTTTGAGAAGATTTTCCTGGGTTAAAAAGTTGTCTTATACACCAGAAAATATGGTAATAGATGCTATCACTTTTCTGCCACATCATCTCTTTATATCTCACTCAGAATAAAAGGTAAAATTCTTTGCATGTCCCTGGCCACTTGGTTGGCTGCAGTATCCCCAGAGCCTTAATGCACTGTAGATGATCATTAATATGTAAGTGACTGAGCAAATTATTAGTAAATATAAAATATGCTTTGGGATTTTAAAAAATTAAACATCATGAAATAGTTTACCATCTCAATATAGAATAACAACACATTGAATTTAAAAGTTCCTTTAATATTCAACTTTCTATTTAGCTAGCATTCACTAAAAATTTATTTCTCCTTTATTTCACAAATGATTTACTTTGAACTATATTTGTCATACCAAAATGTGCTCAAAAATTTATTTTAAAACTTCTAATGCATATTTTCTCTTTTTTAATTTGTTTTTAATTTATTTCAGACAGAGGAAGGGAGAGAGGGAGAGGGATAGAAACATCAATGATGAGAGAGAGTCATTAATCAGCTGCATCCTGCATGCCCCTAATGGGAATCGAACTTGCAACCCAGGAATATGCCCTGACTTGGAACTGAACTATGACCTCTTGGTTCATGGGTTGACGCTCTACCACTGAGCCACACTGACTGAGCAAGTATTTACTTTCAGAGACTTTCACCAGCTAATTGCTTTGATTTCTTTAAAATATTTTAGTGGAAGAATTATATATGCATACAAATTCTTTGGTTGACCTCTTCCCACCTACCCATACTCCCCCACCTTCCCTCTGAGGTTCCAGTCTGTTTCATGCTTCTTTGTATCTGTATCTATTTTGTTCATCAGTTTATTTTGTTCACTAAATTCCACATATGAGTGAGATCATGTCATACTTGTCATTCTCTGATTAGCTTATTTCGCTTAGCAGATTCAGAACTTATAGTTAGAACTACCTTTAATCAGGTATGGTCCAGAAGTTGTAGCTAGAACTACCTTTAATCAGGTATGACCCTTTTGTTTCCTTCAGTGTATCATTATATAATTACTAGGGGCCCGGTGCACAAAAATTTGTGCACTCGGGGTGGAGGGAGTCTCTCAGCCCGGCCTGTGCCCTCTCACAGTCTGGGACCCCTCAGTGGATGTCCTATGATGGCCCCAGTCTGCCAGGCGCCTTCTGTGTGTGTGTGTGTGGCCACTGGGGACCTGCCCCCAGCCGCATCTGAGGCTTGGAGCAGTCCTCCTG
>PVJC01046324.1:0-13333 GCA_004026665.1 Murina feae
TATAGAGTTCAGAACTACGGTTTTAAGGTTTTTCAAGAATTTTCTAGAATCCACCGATAAACTTAGTAATATTATACAGAGAGATCCAACAGCAGACTAGAGGTTTGCAAGAATAAAGTCAAAGATTTGAAATATGAAAAAGCAAAAAGCACCCAACTGGAAAAGAAAAAAGAATCCAGAAGTGTGAAGATAATGTAAGGAGCATTTGGGACAACTTTAAGGGTACCAACATCAGAATTATAGGGGTGCCAGAAGAAAAGAGAGAGCAAGAGATTGAAAACCTATTTGAAGAAATAATTACAGAAAATTTCCCTTACCTGGTGAAAGAAATAGAATTACAAGTCCAGGAAGCACAGAGAATACCAAACAAAAGGAATCCAAGGAGGACCACACCAAGGCACATCATAATTAAAATGCCAACAGCAAAAGACAAAGAGAGAATATTAAAAGCAGCAAGAGAAAAACAGTTAGTTACCTACAAGGGAGTACCCATATGACTGTCAGCTGATTTCTCAACAGAAGCCATGCAGGCCAGACAGGAGTGCCAAGAAATATTCAAAGTGATGAATAGCAAGAACCTACAACCAAGATTACTCTACCCAGCAAAGCCATCTTGTAAAATTGATGGTCAGATAAAGAGCTTCACAGACAAAAAAAATCTAAAGGACTACATCACTACCAAACCAGGATTACTTGAATGCTGAAGGGCATTCTTTAAGAGAGGAAGAAGAAAAAGGTAAAAATAAAAAGTATGAACAACAAAGTGACAACAAATACATATCTATCAACAAGTGAATGTAACAATTAAGTCAATAGAAATATCTGATGAACAGAATAAACTGGTGAAATAATAGAAGTAAGGGCATAGAAAAGGAATGGACTGACAATACTCAGGGGGGAAGGGGGTATGAGGGGTATGGGAAGAGATTGGACAAAAATCTTACATCTATGGATGAAGACAGTGGTGGGGGTAAGGACACGGGGTGGAGGGGGGAACCAGGTGGAGGGGAGCTTTGGGGGTTTAAAAAAAAAGGAACATCTGTAATAATCTGAACAATAAAGATTTAATTTAAAAAAGAACATACTAAGTTACCAAGGTAGCAAATTGCTGTTGAGGATTTCAATGCAGGAATTGTTATACCAATATTACAAATAAATGTTTAAAATGATGGGAAAGTGGTATTGTTACAAATGACTACACTAAGCATATCAGAAATGCCCCTAACTTCACTAATTTCAATATAAAAACCTCTCCAGACTCCTTGTCAAGGAAGAAATGCTTGCTTAGTAATTCTATTTACTTAGAAATAAAGATATGCTCTTTGCTATAAAAACTCAATTATGATGCTTGGTCCATGACACCTAGAGTTGTGTATGTCATTAATCCTTCTTGAGCTAATTAATGATACTCTTTAGCAAGTGGATTTTTTCCAAATGTAGAATGCTTAAGTGAAGTAGGTATAAAGAGCCTCACATACACTCAAAATAGTCATTTGTATTATCAACTTTCAAGCTTCAGAGGGACATCCACTTTTGTATTGGTCTTCTTGGGTATCTCTGCCATCTCACTTCCAAACCTTATAAATAATTTGGAGGAAATAAAATGAAGTAAATAACTACTTAATAGGTTAGGTTATTCATTACTTCTACTGTGAAATACTTCGTAAGCTAACTATTTCATGCTAGCATAAGTATTCCCAAATACTAAAAAAATGCCAATTAATAAGCAAGCTAAGAAAGAATTTTCCAAGCACTGTATCTAGTACTATAGACACAAAGATAGATATGTCAGAATTCCTACCCTTCTAGTAATTCATGATCTCACTCAAACCATAGCGCATAAGTACTAAATGGAAGACAATGTGATGTAGTGGCACACAGGAGGGAGCCGTGAAATAATAAAACTACATTTCTTTTTTTGTTTGTTTTGATTTTGGTAATCCTCACCCCAGGATATTTTTCCATTGATTTTTAGGGAGAGTGGTAGAGAGAGGGAAAGACAGAGAGAAGCATCAATGTGAGAGAAACACATCGGCTGTTTGCCTCTTGCATGAGCCCTGACCAAGCCCCGGGCCAGATAGGAGCATGAAACCAATATACATGCCCTTGACTGAATTGACCCAGGACCCTTTGGTCTGCAAGCTGAAGCTCTATTGACTGAACCAAACTGGCTAGGGCCAAAACTACATTTCTTTTAAAAGTCATTTTTCTCCCTCTACTTCCCAGCCATTTGTTTATTCTATAAATATTTGAGTTATACCTGTTCATGTGTCAGACAATGCAAAGCAAGACCAGTCCATACTTTAAAGGAGTTTATGCTCAGAGGAAGTAGGATACAAACATAACTGAATTAAAAAGAAGACATGGATATGAACAATGAGAGATATGTTTGTTTTGGTCAGAACAGAGGGAAAAGAGACTTTAAGATGGATCAGCAAAGATGTTAGTAGAGCAAAGCTGTTTGAACAGGACCTTGAAGGAGCTTTGGGGTCATCAGACAGACATCTTGGATGAAATTAGCTTGCAAAAGGAGCCTGGAGAGAGACAACACACAGGAAAAACACCTTGACTATCTGCAGAGTACAAGTAGGGAAAGTAGGAGATTAGGGCCAGATCTTCTAGTGTTTTGAATGCCAAGTACCATGTTATCACAGCATTGCTCAAGGAGAAACTAGCCTACAACAGAGTGACTTGGAGGGCTTGTTAAAACTCAAGCGGCACCCCTAGTTAATTCAGTGGATCCAGAGTTGGACTGAGAATTTGCATCTTCAATAAGTTCCCAAGTGATGCTGGCTGGTATTTGAGAACCACTTCTGGAGTGTTAATCTGGTGACTGTGTGCAGGATGATTTAGCAAGGGGGAGATTGTAGATGGAAACACCAGTCAGAGAACAGTTATTCCCATCCTGGAAAAAAGTGAGGGACTAAAGTGGAAGCAATGGAAATAAGACAGTCAATGATAGACAAGGGATGGTGTTTTCAAATAAATATTCAGCATCATGTTGTGTTCTGTTGTACAACCACTGTACAACTGAAGCCATGAAATTCATTGGTATTAAAGCAATGTATAATAAGAAATGAATTTCTATTAGTATAATAGAAAGTGTCATTCAGAATTAGTTAAAAGTTCTATATTAATTACAATAGTCACTTCCTTTAAAATTATATGAAAAGATGACTTTTATTTCTTCTGGAATTGAATATACCTAGAAAAACAGAACAAAACCAAGAAGGTGTGTAGATGTGAGACTATTTCTTTTAATGTTAGAAATTTATAAATATACATAAAGATATAAACTTTGAGCTCATAATCTAAATTTTATGAGACCACAAATCATCCTCTAGTTAATCCTTCTGACCTCAGGAAAGATTTCCTTCAAAATCTATACTTGTGTGTTGTATTTTTGAAGATCATGAAGGTGAGATTCTTAAGAGAGATGAGGGTAGTGTAATGGGTTCTAGATGGTTAAAATTACAATTCTTAAGGTTTAGACAAAAGCTGTGTATTCAATATTATTCTAACCTCTATCAGTTATTCCTGCTAGTTAGATAGCTAATAGCTAATTGAGGCATTATTTTCTTTTTCTAAAGACTTGTCCTGCAATAAAATAGAATTTATTGAAAGGAATGCATTGGAATCACAACCTTTTTTTTTTTTTTTTTTTTTTTTTTTTTTTTTTTTTTTTTTTTTTTTTTTTTTTTTTTTTACAATATATGTAAGTTATAAATATAAATTCATTGTGTTTAGAAATTGTATAAAATTTAATTGCAAACCTCTTTGTTATTTATTTTGAAGTAAGATTAAAATTTTATTAGTAGAAAGCTACTAAAGTTGTATAGCAAATCCTTTTTGTTTCTAGTATAGATCAGTGTGAGAATTCTCTCACATTCAGAATGAACCTTTCTATAGCAGTGGTTCTCAAGCAGGGTGATTTTGTACCAGGGCACTGGGCAATAGCCAAAGAGAGTTTTAGTTGTTAGAACTGTATATTTGCTACTGGCATCTAGTGGGTAGAGGCTAGAGTTGTTGTTCAACATGCTACAAGGCACAGGACAGCCCCCTTACCCAATAAAAAATTATCTAGTCCAAAATGGCAATAGTGTTGAAGTTGTATATCCCTATTCTAGAGAAAGATCAATTAATTATTTTTGAGGCCTTACTGTTTTGTACCTAATGCACAGCATGTATAAACATGAAAGCATAAATCATAAGCAAATATCTCACAATGAGATTTATTTAGTGTACAGTGGGATTATTGTGTTTTATCATATAAACTAAAATTACTGCTAAAAGATAAATGATCTGAAAGAATGATTTTTCTCTCTTCTTTTGCTTGTGTCTTTCTTTTGTAGAAATCTTGGTTGCAATTCAATCACAAAAGTGAGCTTCGCAACATTTCAGGTCTCACATCGAATGCAGTTTTTACATAAGTTGTAAGAGAAATAGAAGATGAACACATGTAGAAAGCTATGTGTAAAAACATCATACAGTGATTGGTTGGCTGGGTATAAGCTCAGTTTGAACTCGTTTTGAAAAGTATGGCTTAAAAGTCCTTCTTTTTTTTTTTCAAATGAGGAAACTAAGGTACAAAGAGGTCAAGAGACTTGTCTAACTCATATATGGCATGCTCTACTTTCTCCAGAACTAACCTTGGGTATGTGCAATACAAGGCACCACGCACATAACATTCAAAGAATCACTGTCATGGGAATCCCGGTATTGGTTCTGTTCCTATATATGAATGGTCCTTGGAATTCCACTTCTAAATTTGAATTTGATTCCTGCTCATGTGCAAAGTTCCTAACTGCTTATATGTATGCAACTTAGACCTGAAATAATTAAGTTTCGCTCAGAGTACTCCAGGGAGCAAAAGATGTGAATGCTTCCTCATGAATCTCTCAAATGATAAAGCAGGAAGAATTCCTAAAAAGCTGCCACAGGGCACAGCTCTTCCCAATTAGAAGAGTATTTTTCAGAACCTATATACCTCTGAAGTAAATTGCCTGTGGCAATGGGAATCTTTGAAATATGGGAGAATATGTTGTTTAAGTTGTGATGAGAAACAATATTCATAAAGAAAATACATAGCTATACCCTCATTCCAATTTCCTTCCTGACTACTCCTCAGTAAGAAGTATGCGTTTTATTCCCTTTCACCTAGAAAATTCTGTGATGTCTCTGTGACACAGCAAATCATAGTGAGTATGTTCACTGGCCTGAAAGAGATTTCAGACTCAAGATGAAGACTGTCTTCCAGTCTTGTCTTTGGAGAAGACTGTCTTACTGTCTTGCGGTATAGAAATCCAATTTCACACAATTCATTTTGGGTGAAGATGTGGGTGTTCAGGGTGTGTCGAGCTGGATTGACAGTTCCTGCAGATGCCCATCTGTAGTGGCCTCCCTCTTCTCTCATTAATTTGATGATGCCTCACTTGGGGAAAGAACACTGACAGCCAGTTTTCCTTTGGTCAAGGCATTAGAGAGCATGCTCATTAGGTCCTTACACCAAGAGGTTTTGGTAGCATCAATACAATGTCATAAACTCACCACCTTTACTAACCATTGTGTAATACTGAGAGTCTCCTGTAAGAATCTGAGTTTCACTCTAGTTATGAAGGTAGCACAAGGGAGGGGGGCATAAAAATTGTAGCATCACAGTTGAAAAAAATTAATTCATTCAGAAACAGTGTCAGCATTTACTAAGTGCTGGGGGTACAAAGGAGAATTGGACAGGGACTTTATCCCAAAGAAACTTTGTGCTAGAAGGAGTAAGGCAGATAATGATGGGAAAACATATGAAAGCCATGCCAGCATATCTATAGCAGGGTAACAAGATAGGAGGGAGACAAAATGGGGATTGGGTGATGTGTCAAAAAAGATTTGCAACAGAATAGGCACCCATTTGTTTATCTTGAGTTTCTGAGTTCATCTTAAATGACAGGAAAGTTAATTAAAGAATCAGAGATAGCTGGTGTTAGAAATAAATTACTATCCCTACCATGTGATTTGAATAGAGCTGTACTTCTAAAACTACTTTCAAAAGGTTGTCAGAAAACCATAAGTGTGTGCTGGGGGCTGGGCTCTTTTGGGCCAAATCTTATGGACAAAACTAACTTGCTTTAGGAAATATTTGCCATAGTGAGATATAATCTAAATTACATCTCTTCCCCAGTCATTTTATCATCAATATATTGCTGGTGTTTTTATAAGTTGAAACAGTATTTTCCCCTGCAATAAATAAGTTCGTAATAAGTGTGAGATGGATTTACCATGAATTGAATGAAGCTTAAGCTTCAGGGTTCTTCACTTGCATAAGTCCCTTCCAAGTTTAGCAAGTGGAAGGGGCCTCGCAATTTTGCATATTTTTATTTGGATTTCCAAAAACAGATGAGGTTCAGGCTCCACAAATCCTTGGTTCACCCCTGGTTTCAGGTAATTATAATTCAGTAAGTTTATTGAGTGAAATCTATGTTATTGACAAACACTGAATGAACAAGTTAACAGTGTGGTTAAAGAGTCCATTTTGGATCTGAAATCCACCTCAGAGACATGCCGAGTGTATTAACAAAATCACACTTTTTGAATGGTAGTCATAAGCCTATTTCTTTCAGATAACATCAGGAATGAAATATATTATGGAAAACCAGAAGTGGTGATAATCCTAAATGTTAAATCTACTTATTTTTTTCTGACTTTAAAGTGCTTATCCTTCATTCACTTACATAGTCCAGACTGATGGCTTATTTTAAAAACTTCTTTTATTTCATTTATTCTAAAAATGCAAGCTCCATGATTTTAGAAAACAAAGGACTCTACAATGTAGAATGGCTATAGCTTATCCAGATGGAGCATATTCATATGCTGCGTGTCTGTGTTTCATCACTATTGTGCCACGAATATAATCAGTAAGAGAAAAAAAGGAAAATCCAAGTCTTATTCCAATTGAAATATTTCCCCCACCATTGAGAATATCAGTGAGGTATGTCAGCCCACACTATGAAGCCAAATTGAGAGCTGAAGTCACATAGACACCTTAATCCTCCCCTGTTCAACTAGCATTGATTGGGTTCCTTTAGATAGCTGTGAGCATATAAGACACTACGTGTATTGTCATCAGGTTTTGGTAGGTACTGATATCCTGGCAGCTCCCTTTTAGATTCCAGAAGGCATATCACTGAAGATAAAAATAACTGCCTTTGGGATGATTTAGGGTGGTGGTTTTATCTGTAATGGTTCAAAGGTTTTGAGATTGTCATACCCAGCAGCTATGATGAGACCTTTCTTCTTCCAACTGTATCTTATTCTTCCCATCTGTATAGTAAGGTATCTTCTTTCTCTCAAAAGCATAGTAATTCTTGCGCTGCCCATAATGTTTCTTTGACATCAACCTTTATTGGGAGCTTATTATGTTTCAGGAACTATACTTAGTACTTTAATTACTATAAAAATAAGATAGTATGCTTAAAGCTCTTAGAATAGTGCTTGGTATATGATAAATGCTCATTACAAGTTAGATCACACTATATCTTATTCTCACTTTCCCAAGAGTTCTTGTGATGTAGATATTATCCCCATTGAAACTTAGGAACATTGGATAACTTGCCTAGTTTCACACTGTTAATAAGGGGCAGAACCCTTAAGAGTTTTGCAACTAATTTTCTTATCCTTGTATTTAGCTACTAGAGGCCCGGTGCATGAAATTTGTGCACTGGGTGTGGGAGGGGGAGTCCTCAGCCTAGCCTTCCCCCTCTCATATATTGGGAGCCCTCAGGGGGTGTCCTACTGATGGCTTAGGCCCGATCCCTGATCCCCTTGGGGAGTGGGCCTAAGCCACAGTCTGGCCTCCCTTTGTGGGAGGCGACCAGGCTAATCAGGGGAAGCCACCAGCCCCATCACCCCATTGCTGCAGCCACTGTCGGTCACCACAGTCATCAACACGGACTCCAGTCCCTTTCCCATGAAAAAATGACAACTTTCTTTAGGCATTTTCAAGATGTGTCTTTCATAGGGTATGACTTTTTTTTTTTTATTCTCACCTGAAGATATGTTTCCATTGATTTTTAGAGAATGTGGAAGAGAAAGGGAAAGACTGAGAGAAACATCAAAGTGAGAGGAACACTTTGATTGGTTGCCTCCTTCATATGCCCTGACCTGGGCCCCAGCCAGGGAGGAGCCTGCAACCTAGGTACATGCCCTTGGTCAGAATTGAACCCAGACCCTGCAGTCAGCAGGCTGAGGCATTATGCACTGAGCCAAACTGGCTAGGGCAGGATATGACATTTCTTAGCCCTCCAGCAGTGGGCCTTCATTTTTTTTTCTCCAGGAGTGTGGTGGAAAAACCCTAGATCACCTTTAGGGATTCTTATTACCCAAGTTACTAAGAATATTACCAGTGGCATACAGGGAGCTTAGCCAATGAGGGGTAAGAAAAGATGTTTCCTCTGTGGTTCACTCCAATCACCAGCTCTACCCCTGCCCCTCCAATCCCAGCTCCACCCCTGCACAGGCCTGTAAGCTCTGTCCGAGTATGCAGGCCTGGGCACGAAACCCCCAAATCCCTCTGATCGCCGGCTTCACAGAGTTCAGGCCTCTGTGATCGCTGGCTCTGATCCTGCCCCCTGCCATCTCTGGCTCTGCCCTTGCCACACTGGCAGCCTCTGCCTAAGGCTGCAGGCCTAGGCAGGGGACCCCCAGACCCCTGCTTTGCTGGCTCCACTAGTGCCCAGAACGCTGTGATCGCAGGCTCTGCCCCTGTCCCTCCAATCACTGGCTCTGTGGAGCCCAGATCCCTGCGATCTCCAGCCTTGCCTATGCCTAGGCCTGAGGCCTCTGGCTCAGGCCTATGCCTGGGTAGGGCTCCCTGATATCCCTTCCATCACCAGCTCTGCCCCTGCATCCTCCAATCACCAGCTCTACCCTTGCCCATGCCTGAGGCCTCTGGTGAAGGTCTCTGGCTTGGGCAGAGCACTCCCAGCCCCTTCGGATCACCTGTTCCATCCCTCAGACCCCCCGCACTCCCCCCTCCGCCCCCTGTCGCCTGCCTGGCTAACAGGCCTGTCCACTTCAGTGGCGGGGCTGAGCTGGACTGGTCTCCTCCATCTTGTGTCCATCTTGTGGCTATGGGCACCACCATCCTGTGGTTATGGGCGCCACCATCTTGTGGCCATGGGAGTGACCATTTTTGTCATGGAGTGATGCCTAATTTGCATATTACTCTTTTATTAGATAGGATTATGACTAATGCTACCATGAACATTCATGCACAAGTATTTATATGGATATATGTTTTTTAATATATATGTTTTTTATTGATTTCATACAGGAAGGGAAAGGTAGAAAGAGAGAAATATCAATAATGAGAGAATTATTGATTGGCTGCCTCCTGCATGCCCCCAACTGGGGATTGAGCCCACAACCTGGGCATGTGCCCTTGACCAGAATTGAACCCAGAATCCTTCAATCCACAGGTTGATGCTCTAACCACTGAGTAACCCAGCTAGGGCTGGATATATGTTTTTAATTCTCTTGGGTGCATACATAGGAGTGAAATTTCTGGGTCATATAGCAACTCTATGTTTAACTTTGTTTCAAAATATATTTTATTGATTTTTTTACAGAGAGGAAGGGAGAGGGATAGTTAGAAACATCAATGAGAGAGAAACATCAATCAGCTACCTCCAGCACACCCCCTAATGGGGATGTTCCCACAACCAGGGTACATGCCCTTGACTGGAATTGAACCTGGGACCCTTTGGTCCACAGGCCAACACTCCATCCACTGAGCCAAACCAGTTAGGACTATGTTTAACTTTTTTGAGGACCTGCCCAACTGTTTCCCATAGTGGCTTCACTATTTTGCATTCTCGCCAACAATGTATAAGAATTCCAATTCCCCCATATCCTTGCCAGCACTTATTACTGTCTATCTGCTTGGTTATAATCATTTTAGTGAATGTAAAGTAGTATCTAGTAGTGGCTTGGATCTATATTTTCCTAATGACTTAAGACATTGAGCACCTTTCCATGTGTTGATGGGCCATTATATCTCTTTTGGAAAATTTTTTTTTAATCTTTTGCCCATTTTAAAATTTAGTTATTTATTTTTTATTGAGTTGTAAGAGATCTTTATATATTCTGGATGTAGGACTTTATCATATATAACTTGAAAATATTTTCTCCCATTCTATGAGTTCTCTTTTCATTTCTTGATAGTGTCCTTTGAGGCTCGGAATCTTCATTTTTTATAACGTCTAATATATCTATTTTTCCTTTAGCTTGTGCTTTTAGTATCATATCTAAGAAATGGGCTAATATAAGGTCATAGAGACTTACTCCTTGCTTTCTTCTAAGAGTTGTACAGCTTTAATTCTTACAATTAGGTATTTGATTCATTTTGAGTTAATTTATATAGATGGTGTGAAGTATAGGTAGAATCTAACTTCATTATTTTGCATGTGGATATACAGTTGTCTCAGCCCCATTTGAAAATACGATTCTTTGCACATTGAATTGTTTTGGCATCCTTGTTGAAAATAAGTAGACAATACATGTGAGGGTTTATTTCTGGACTGTCAATTTGTTCCATTGATTTATAAGTCTAGCCTTCTGCCTGTACCACATTGTGACTGCTGTGGCTTTGAATTGGGTTTTGAATCCAGGACCTATGAATCCTCCCATGTTGTTCTTTACCAAAGTTGTTATGGCTTTTTCCATCCTTTGAATCGCCACGAGATTTTAGAATTAGCTTGTAAATGTTTGAAAAGTCTGTTGGGATTTTGACAGGGGTTGCATTGAAACCATAGATCGATTTGGGGAGTAGGGCCATTTTAATGGTATCATCTTCTGATCCATGAACACAGCATATCTTTCCATTTATTTACATCTTAATTTTTTTAAAGCAATGCTGTTTTAGTTTTTAGTATAAGAGTCATGAAGTTTGGTTAAATTTTTACATTCTTTTTGATGCTGTTATAGATGAAACAAGAGGCTTGGCACATAAATTCATGCACTGGTGGGATCCCTCATCCTGTCCTGCGGGATCAGGCCAAAACCAGCTCTCCAACATCCCCCAAGGGGTCCCAGATTGCAAGAGGATGCAGGCCAGGCCAAGGGACCCCACTGGTGCACAATCAGATTCAGGGAGAGATGCAGGAGGTTGGACAGCTGGAGAGTGATCATGGGAGGGCTCCTGGGCATGTCAGCCCTTCTCACTCAGTCCCAATCAGCCAGACCCCAGCAGCAAGCTAACCTACCAGTGGGAGCGTCTGCTCCCTGGTAGTCAGTACATGTCATAGTGAGTGGTTGAGTGGCCTTAGCATATCATTAGCATATGCTAAAATTTGTTGAATACTTTGATTGGTTGAACGGCTGACTGGTAGACCAGACACTTTGCATATTAGGCTTTTATTATATAGGATTATTTTCTTAATTTCATTTTTGGATTACTCATTGCTCAATGTGTATAGAAATACAACAAATTTTTTTTCATATTGATCTTGTATCCTGCAACCTTCAGCAGTCTTGTACTGCTGAACGTATTAGCAGTAATAGTTTGTTTTCTTAAAATATATTTTTATTGATTTCAGAATAGGAAAAGAGAGGGAGAAAGAGATAGAAAAACATCAATGATGGGAGAGAATTATTTATCTGCTGCTTCCTGCATCTCCCACACTGGGGATCAAGCCTGCAACCCAGGCATGTGCCTTGACCAGGAATTGAACTGTGACTCCTGGTTCATAGGTCAATGCTCAACCACTGAGCCACACTGGCTGGGCTAGAAGTAATAGTTTTTTTATTTTTTATTTTTAGAATCCCAGGAATATTTTTTATTTTTAGAATCCCAGTCTTTCAGTTTCCCAGGTATATGTTGGAGCACTTCAGAGTATCTGTGGACATCTCATTTCTCAGCTTTTCCTTTTAACTTTTTTTGTTAGCCTATTTTTTACACCAACTTTTATCCATTGCTTCAATAGCTTCTATGTTAAAACATTTACATGAAATGGTTTTCACAAAATACCCTCTGAGGACAGAGGCTTTAGGGACTAGGCAGCCAGACAGCCCTCTGGCAGCCCAAGAGCCCTCAGGGGATGTCCACTTGCCAGCAGGGAGCAGGACTAAGCTGCAATCGGATATCTTTAGCACTGCTGAGGAGGCAGGAGAGGCTCCTGACATCACTGCTGTGCTGGCAGCCATCAGCCTGGCTTGTGTCTGAGCAGAGCTCCCCCTGTGGGAGCCCACTGACCACCAGGTGGCAGCTCCTGCATTCTGCATCTGCCCCCTGGTGGTCAGTGTGTGTCATAGTGATCAGTCATTCCCAGTTGCTCTGCTTTTAGGATCAATTTGCATATTACCCTTTAATTATATAGGATAGAGGCCTGGTGCAGAGGTAGGGGCTGGCTGGTTTGCCCTAAAGGATGTGCAGGATCAGGGTGGGGGTAACGCTATGGTTCCTGGCCAGCCTGGGTGAGAGGTTGATGGCCATTCTCAGGCTGGCCACACCCCCGGTGACCCAATTGAAATATTGTAGCCTTGAGTAGAGCCGAGATCTGGCTAGAAGCCTGGGTTGCCCTAGGGGCAATCCAGGCTCCTAGGCTCTCCTTGAGCAGAGGCCATGGCCAGCTGGAAGCAGGTAACTGGTATTTATTTATCTTCTATAATTGAAACTTTGTAGCCTTGAGCACAGCCTAAGGCTAACCAGGGCAGGCGAGAAGCTTGGCTTTCTCCATCGCCAGGGACAACCCAAACCTTCTACTTGCTCCAGCTCTATGGCTGCCACCATCTTAGTTGAGTTAATTTGCATACTTGATGCTGATTGGCTGGTAGGCATGGCTTGTGAGTGTAGTGCAGTGGCTGAGTGACAGAGTGATGATTAATTTGAATGTTTCTTTTTTATTAGTGTAGACTAGGGACCCTAGGGGGAAGGTGGGGGTCCCTCAGCCCAGCCTGCCCCCTCTCACAGTCTGGAACCCCTCAGTGGATGTCCTATGATGGCCCCAGTCTGCCAGGCGCCTTTTGTGTGTGTGTGTGTGTGTGTGTCGCCACTGGGGACCTGCCCTTAGCCGCATCTGAGGCTTGGAGCAGTCCTCCTGTGTGTGTCTACCTGCTGGGAGCCTGCCCCCAGGCACACCGTTAAGGCTTGGAGCAGGCACCCCCTCTATGTTGATCTCTCAGACTCTTGCCCTCCCCTGCATGTTGTTCTCTTTTTTGAGCTGTGGCCAGGGCTGGGTGCTGCCTGCCTCCCAAGCTTGCCTATTGCCCATCTTCCTCCAGCCACCAGAAAGCAGGGAAAACCCCACCTCGTGGTCAGGCCAGCCTTTTCCTGCTCCCTGATCCC
>PVJC01046325.1:0-13354 GCA_004026665.1 Murina feae
TGAGATGCAGGATTTCTCAGGGTGCAGCTAATGGCATCAGGTTTTTACATGAAAACCATCAAATCCATAGAGATATTAAAAGGTAAGTGCTACTTTTGGAAAAACCATCTTTAAAGAATAATTTGCTCTCCCTCTTCTATTCACTATGCACATGCATGTCTTAATCTAGAACACTCCCAGATTATAGATGTCCTTTTTCTCCCCAATAATCTGCCTTTATTTAGACCCTGGATATCTATCATTGACTTTATTACAAACCCTCCTGGTCAGCCTTTAACCTGTCTGCACCAGTACTTACCTATTCACTACTGCATAGCCAGGTTATGGCCCTAAAGATCAAGCCTGCATACCAGTTTATTGAAATTGGCCATATGTTTATATGTTTTATAGCACTATTACATGGTGCTCCATTTGCCTGAAATGCCTTTATTTCTCTCATTTAATCATCAACTTCTAATAATTATTCAAGACTAAGCACAGTTTTCCTTGGAATTTTCTCCAGTTCTTTTATTCATATAGTTCTCTCTGTATTTTGTACCTAATATCACCATTATGGTGTACTTATTGGATTTTTAAAAATTATGCATAGCCATAACCAGGTGACTCACTTAGTTGGAGCGTCCTCCCATACATCAAAATGTGGGTTTGATTCCCCATCAAAGCACATACCTCGGTTGTGGGTTCAATCGCCAGTTGGATCATATCAGGGAAGCAACTAGTCAATGTTTCTCTCTCACATTGAAGTTTCTCTGCCTTCATCTCTCTCTAAAAATCAATGAAAATATATCATCATGCCCTAACCGGTTTGGCTCAGTGGATAGAGCATTGGCCTGTGGACTGAAGGGTCCCAGGTTCGATTCCGGTCGGGGGCATGTGCCTTGGTTGCAGGCACATCCCCAGGGGGGTTTGTGCAGGAGGCAGCTGATTGATGTTTCTCTCTCATCGATGTTTCTGGCTCTCTGTCCCTCTCCTTTCCTCTCTGTGAAAAATCAATAAAATATATTTTTAAAAAAGAAAGAAAATATATCATCAGGTGAGGATTAAAAGATATTTATGCATATACGTTTGTCACAGACAACATTTGAAGATTTCCTCCATGTCCAGCACTGAGTTTAAAGTACTATAATATATAGGGAGTCCTCAGTAAGTTTTTTGGAGTGAAGGTATGAGTGTATGATTGAATGCATAAAATGAATGAAGGAAGATATTTTAGCTGTATTATTTCTTCTTTGAAAGATTTCAGATAGTACAAAAATGTTTAAAAAATGAAAAACTGAGATACTTGGGTTGGAAATTTGTTTTTAAATGAATTTAGAAATGTTACAAAAGAAATCAAGAATGGTGCTTTAGCAGACCTTAAGGGAAGTGACCCTGTGATAAATTATTTGAAAAATAATGAAAATATCTCTTCACTAATGTGAACGTTATTTCAATTTTATTTTCTTAATTTTTTTCTCAAGAAACCAAAAGAAATATAAGGCAGTCATTTCTTTTTAGCTTTGATCTGAAATCTAGGTTTGTTTACACAAACTTCAGGCTTTTGTGATGTGTATGATAACACGGTATATTCTGTAAATACATACATACATACATTCATACAGCGATTTAAGAAACCATTTGACTTGCCTGAGAAGGACCTGGAGAGTGTTATTTAAGTGAGAGAAAGACAGATATCATATGATCTCACTAATATGTGGAGTCTAATGGACAAAATAAACTGAGGAACAAAAGGGAACCAGAAGCAGGGATACATGGAACAGACTGGTGGGTGCCAGAGGGGAAGGGATGGGTGTGGGGTGACTGGATAAAGAAGGTGAATGGATTAGCTTAAAAACATATATGCATACTCCGTGGTCATGGACAATAGTGTGGTAAAGGCCAAGGGAGATGGATGTGGAGGTGACTGGAGGTGAGCAAAGGGAGGATATTTGCAATAGTCAACATTAAAAAGTTTTAATAAATTTTTTTCTCTGCAAATTTTACATTTTTCAGTGCAAATATCTTACTAGATGGAGACTTTACAGCCAAAATATCTGATTTTGGGCTTGCACGGGCTTCTGAGAAGTTTTCCCAGACAGTCATGACTAGCAGAATTGTAGGAACAACAGCTTATATGGCGCCTGAGGCTTTGAGAGGAGAAATAACACCCAAATCTGACATCTACAGCTTTGGTGTGGTAAGTTTCATATACAGTGTGTGTGTGTGTGTGTGTGTGTGTGTATACACTGTAACAATAATCATTCTGGTAATAATTATGAAATTTAAGTAGAATATTTTGAATACACCTGCCTTGCTTAGCTCTCTGTAAACTGTTCACTTTAACCTCTAGTTAAATGAGAAAGTTATAAAAACTTCTCCAACTTCATAAAGCCTTTATATTGATTTCTGAAATTATGGCAATAAATTTTTTTTGGCTACGCTATCCTCATGAATTAGTATGAAACTTAAATTAGTGCATAAAATAAATGTCATACAGTATGTAATTTAGTGTCATATTTACAAATGAAGTATTTTTTAAAAGAAATATGCGTTGGCATTCTCTGCTCTACCAGTCTGTTCCTGATAACTTAAGATGTGGTGAGCGAATGGGGGTGGTTGGAAAAATTGGGTAATCCACCATTAGATTCCACATATTAGTGAGATCATATGGTATTTGTCTTTCTCTGACTGGTTTATTTCATTTAGCATAATACTCTCCAGGTCCTTATTTTTTCATATGTGTTTTATATATGGAAATTTAACATCATAGCACTGTGAACTTAAGGTGTAGGGTTTGGGATATGCCTAAAGTTTAGAAAATAATATTCTCCTAAGAGCCAAAGAAAATTATTCTTATGAAGAATTCCCTGCAAAACAGGGAAAGGTGTGTCCAGAACGTGTTGAGTGGAGCCGATTGTTTGGTAAGTTGCCAGTAGCAATAACTGCTTGTGGGGTGGGTGGGATCCATGGTGCCAGTGAAGCTTCAAAGGAGAGTGAGAATGGCCACAGCTCATGCTCTTTGTGCCTCGATGCCTGAAAGACATAATGCAGTGTGTGGAAGTGATTAACCAAATTTCATCATCAAGATTCATAATTCATTCTAGTTTCTATATATTGCCTGGAGTGTGCTATTAATGGATTTGTTGTTTTTCCCTCTTCATAGGTTTTACTAGAAATAATAACTGGACTTCCAGCTGTGGATGAACACCGGGAACCTCAGTTGTTGGTAATTGAAAGATTCATTTATTTTCCTAGTCCTCTTTGCATGTATAATCTAAATTTATGTGGATAAATTTGGCATCTAGAAATGTCATTTTCTCTTGGCAATTACATGGTGACATATGGTAAGTGAATCAAATACTCCTAATTTCAGCTTATGAAGTATTTGTAAAGCTTAGAAGAGTCACTTATATATTTTGTGTTCTATTTTCTTTGTGAGTAAATCAGAATAGACTATATGATTTCTGAGGTCATCTCCAGTATATTTTTACTTCTCACTTTCAGAGCGATTACTAACAGTCTTTCAGCTCAAAAGGGAAAAACAACATGGCTTTCACCTATTCAAATTTGTATCAGAATAGAATTCCTAGCAAAAATTCTCTATCCGTTTCTATTATGGAGTATTTTATTTATAAAGTTATCATAGAAAATGTCACCTATCCTATATAATAAAAGGGTAATATGCAAAGTGACCCTAACAGCAGAACAACTGGGAATGACTGGTCACTATGACACACATTGACCACCAGGGTGCAGATGCTCAATGCAGGAGCTGCCCCTGGTGGTCAGTGCACTCCCACAGGGGGAGCTCTGCTCAGCCACAAGCCAGGCTGAGGGCTGCCAGTACAGCAGTAGTGGTGGGAGCCTTTCCTGCTTCCTCAGCAGTGCTAAGGATGTCCGACTACAGCTTTGGCCTGCTCCCCACTGGCAAGTGGACATCCCCTGAGGGCTCTCAGGCTGCCAGAGGGATGTCTTAACTGCCAGCTTAGGCCCAATCTCCTGGGGAGCAGGCTTAAGCCAGCAGGTGGACATCCCCTGAGGGATCCCAGACTGTAAGAGGGCACAGGCCAGGCTGAAGGACCCCCCTACCCCACCCCTAAGTGCACAAATTTTTGTGCACTGGGCCTCTAGTGTGTAATATTAGACATTCATTGACAATTACACAAATAGGCTAACTGAATGCTAAAGCTATGGGAAAATTATGCCATGTCCCCTTTTCCCTACATAGTAAATTTTAAGAACTTAGAGGCTTTTTTAATAAAACTGAACGTTTATAGAAATATCTGCTTCCATGTATAAGGTTTTCTTAAAATTAGTTAAATAACTTCACTGACTTTATTCTAATTAACGTGTTCTAATGGGAGAAACCAGTGTGATAAATTCAGACAATGTATGTATACCAGATTATTTTCCCAGAAGCGGATCAGAAAGTCAAAAGGTATACTATATATGCTCAAAAGCTGAGTACCATACTCTTTTAAGAAAAGCCATGAGTACAATATCTATATATTACAATATTACTACAGATTAAAACTTTATATTATTAAGCTACATTATAAAGCTTTCCATGGTTTTCTGGATATGTAGTAATGCAATATTACATGTTATATAATACTTCACATTAAAATATATTTAGAAAACATTATATTATTTTAAAAGTTATTGTTTTTATAATGAATTTTTTACCATGGTACACATAAATTTAAAATTCTTTGGTTAGAGATGCAGTTTTTGAGCAATTAGAATACAGGCATAGATAAAGCTTTGGTTATGGATTGAATTAAACAGAAAGTGTGTAGATTAATTATACAGAAGGACAGTTAAGAAACCAAGTGTTTTGCTACCTTACATTTTACGAGGCCTACCTGTCTAAAGGCCTAAAATTTTCCATCTCTCCACCTGAGACCTTTTTTCCTCCTTCAAAATATTATAAAAGCCTCAAAATTTTAGTTTGAATAAGGATGTAATACAGAAAGACATAGAGTTCATGTCAGTCACAAGGTTTATAGATCCTCAAATAATAGTGAAAATCATAATACTTCAAGGAAGATTATACTCTCTGATTTATTCTTAAGGTTTGAATGTGACATGACTATAAAGTAATAAGATTTTAATGCAAATGTAACTATATCACTATATTATGCTATTACCCAAATAGTTTCAAAGTTTTTCTTTTGGAAGAGTTTCTGGAGACTTTATAGTCCACCTCACAAAATAGTCTTTGCCATCTGTATGTTTCCTAGGACTGCTGTTAAAAAAAAATTACTGTACACTTAAAATGACAAAAATGTATTCCCACAGTTCTGGAAGCCAGAAGTCTGAAACCAAGCTTTTGTCAGGGCCACGTTACTCTGGACAACTCTAGGGATGAATCTTTCCTTACTTCTTCAAGCTTCTGGTAGCTGTTGGCATGCCTTGACTTGTAGCTGCATTAATCCAAGTGTCTGCCTCTGTGATCATGTAGCCTTCTCTCCTGTGTCTGTTTTCTTCTCTTTCTGTCTCAAACAGATGCTCGTCACTGGATTTAGGGCCCACCTGGGTAACTTAATGACATCTGCAAAGACATTTTTCTCCAAACACAGCCACACTCACAGATTCTGGGGTTTAGGACTTGGATATATCTTTTGGGGGGCACTACTCAACTTACTATACCATCCTAGTCCTATTCCTCCCTCACTATTCATTACTTTTTGACCATGACCCTGCCTCCCTTTTCCTCCTTCCTCTGTCTCTTTGATTCAACAGTTTGAGTGAAGGGAGAGGAGTCTGTTTTCAGAAGTTGGAACTGTGTTATGAGGAGCAAATCAAGAAGCAGACCACCCTGTGCTGGCGGCATAGTAAGTGCTGCAAATGGGAGCATGATAGCAGTTAGCTCAGTAGCATAAATACAAAAATTAGACGGCAAATGAAAAGTGCCTAGGAGGTATGTATGTATGTATAAATAAATAAGGTTCCTTCTGTATGTCTTCAGTTCTTAACAAGATTATAAAAGTAAAAAATAAAATAAGATTACAACCCAGCCAGTGTGGCTCAGGTTGAGCGTTGGCCTGTGAACCAGGAGGTCAGGGTTTGATTCCCAGTCAGGGCACATGCCTGGGTTGTGGGCTCGGTCCTTAGTAGGGAGCTTACAGGACACAGCCAATCAATGTTTCTCTATCATGGATGTTTCTCTCTCTCTCTCTCTCTCTCTCTCTCTCTCTCTCTCTCTCTCTCTCTCTCTTCCACCCTACCTATCTGAAATAAATAAAAATATATTTTTTTAAAAAGAGTACATATTGCCCTAACCAGTTTGGCTCGGTGGATAGAGCATCAGCCTGCGGACTGAAGGGTCCCGGGTTCGGCTCCAGTCAGGGGCATGTACCTTGGTTGTGGGCACATCCCCAGTGTGAGGTGTGCGGGAGGCAGCTGATCAATATTTCTCTCTCATTGATGTTTCTAACTCTCTATACCTCTCCCTTCCTCTCTGTAAAAAATTAATAAAATTTATTTTAAAAAAGAGTACATATTATTATGAAGTAGATTACATATTTAAGCTTTACGTTCTGATTTTTTTCACTTTCATTTTAAACTCAAAGTTTTAACACTTGTTTAAAGCTAGATATTAAAGAAGAAATTGAAGATGAAGAAAAGACAATTGAAGATTATGTTGATAAGAAGATGAATGACATTGATTTCACTTCCATTGAAACTATGTACTCTGTTGCCAGTCAATGTCTGAGTGAAAAGAAGAATAAGAGACCAGACATTACGATGGTATTAATTTTTTATACTTATTTAAAAAGTGAAGGAGGGGTGATTTGTCATTTTTCCCTTAAGTGTGCATTTCAAAACAACTATTTAATACAGTTCTTTTTGTTTTGTTTTTTCTCTCTGTCTTTATAAAAGGTCCAACAGCTGCTGCAAGAAATGATGGCTTCTTAAAACTTTAATAGAACAGACTCTTGGCTTTTTAATATACAGCTATCAAAACCATTTTCTAGACTATATGTTCTGGTAAACATTCTTTTTTACCTTTAAGAAGGCAGCATGATGCAGTGCAGTGGTTATTAAAGCTTATGTAGAACCCCCAACATACAGAACAAACCAAAGTAGAGCTGCCATGTCAGTGCTTGGCCCCAGCTTCTTAGTGTCACCCTCCATTCGTGCAGTAATCCGGAAAACGTCTTCTTGGAACCTCACCAAACGCAATTTGAAAACTACAGGATCAGCAAAAAAGAGCACTGGACTATCGCATGAAAAGGCCCAACTCTACTGCTAATGTTCTATGAAGCTATGGTCAGTCTCTTCGCCCCTTTGAGCTTGGTTTTTTTCTCCTGTAGCGTTGGATTACACTTACTGTACCTCTCTGACAAGTACTCATGAAAATCAAAGGATGCAGAATGTTTACAAAGTGCTTATAGAGTGCTATAAACTTTAAATTTTATATAGATGATTATAAAACTTTTACAGTCATTTGTTTATAGGGTCATGTTCACAGTGAGCTCTTTTTTTAATTTATTTTTTTATTTTTATTGCTTTCAGAGAGTGAGAGATAGAAACATCAATGATGAGAGAGAATCAATGATCGACTGCCTCCTGCACACCCCACACTGGGGATCGAGACCATAGCCGAAGCATGTGCCCCAACTGGGAACTGAGCCATGACCTCCTGGTTCATAGGTTGACACTCAGCCACTGAGTCATGCTGGCCAGGCCACATGAGCTCTTTTAAGCAATTATTCACCACAAGCTAAATATTCCCAGATGATATTCCTGTGATAGGGCCATAATTAGATTATGTTACATAGCAGAGTTGATGGAATTTTGCAATGCAGTTAAGGTTCCTCATCAGCTGACTTTGAGTATCAACAGGGACTGTGCTGGGTGGGCCTGACCTAAGAAGATGAGTTCTTGCAAGAAGTCTGAGAGATTCTCCTGTGGGCCCTGAAGAAGGAAGCTGCCATGTTGTAAGAAGGCCACGTTGGCTAAGGCCTAAGGGTGGCTTTCAGGAGATGAGAGCTACCTTGCTGGCTGGGACTTCAGATCCATAGCCACAATGAACTGAATTCTTCCAACAGCCTAAATAAGCCTAGAAGAGTATTCCAGACTTCAGATGATGCTGTAGTCCCAGCTAACACCAAAATTTCAGCCTTGTGAGACCCTCAGCGAATCTAGCTGAGCTGTGCCTGTACTTCCTACATACAGAACTGTGACCTAAAAAATGCATTGCTATAAGCCACTAAGTCTATGTTAAGTTATTATGCAGCTATAGAAAATGAATGCAGATATTCCCTTGATGATTCTCCCATGGTGATATACCATCATGTTCACAAATTCTGCTCATGCTCGAGGGGTTGATAGGGATTAAACAGTGTGTACACCAGGGGGTTGCAGTGTACTGACTTTCACTAGATTTCTCAATTTTCCTCAGTCGCTTCTTTTTTGTTGTTTGTTCTACTACAGAGAGTGAGAGACCTCTGGATAGTAGTGATGAATTGATTTGTTTAAGTGACTTTTATTAATTTCTCCTAAGTTTAAAATTTTCAATTGGTTTATATTATTTGAAAATTGATTTTTCAGATTTGGGTGAGCAGAGGAAGTAATTAACTTAATCATGAAAACTGGCTGATAGAAAAGCTAACATATACAGAAGAAATGCCGAATGGCTGCAATTACTCACTCGTTCATTCAGTAAGCTTTCTATCTTTAGTTCTTTCATAAACACACTCAGAACAAGAATACGTGCAATGAGCTACAGTAGGAGATGCTCATCCTCTATCTTGTATCATTTAGGCCTTCCTAAATGCTTTCCTGGGAATCAAAAATAATACATCTTTCTAATCACCTTGTTAACTCAGTGTTTAAGCAGAAAGAAACATTTGCTAGTTGAAAAGGGAAAAGAAAAATAAGTAAGATGACTTAATTAAATCAATGGGAACCCACATAATTTGAGGCACGATATGATACTGAACATAATTATTTTATTTTTAAAGTATAATTAACTCTTGAAATAAAAGCATTTATATAAAATTACATATTTATATCTGTCATTATGAACTATTACCAAACTATACTCAAATTTTTAAATGAGTAAACTCTTTTTGATTTTGAAATTTTTGTAATGTTACTTGGTAGATGTTTTCATTCCATCAAATGGAATTGATATCAGATTTACCAAAATTAGACATAGCTTCCCCCACAATAAGACTGTCCCTTAACTCTTTGGGCAGCAGTAATATAGTAAATTGCAAGACTCAAAAGTATCACCACCCTGTTTCATCTTTTTGCCTCATGGCCTCTGGTGCATTATGGGCCGCTGAACTTGTGACTCACTCAGCCATGGGACTGAGCAGCAGAAGGTAGTCCTCAGCTCACACATGAACATGCCTTTCACTAACGTTCTGAGAATAATGTCCAGGCTATTTGTACTGTTTCCCTTGGGCGGAAACAAAAAATGTAAGGTGACATCTAGTTAGAGCTTTTTCTTAACTTCATTTGGAATATGCTTCCCCCTGCTTTTGTATAGAAGCAGAATATTTTAAACAGATTTTTGAAAAAAACACTTTTGACAGGTTTTGCAAGTTTTGATGTGAACTTTTAATGTTTCCCCCAACAACTGATTATGCAAACCAATGAGCAATGACAAAGTGGTTGAGAACCACCCACAGACCCCATTTCCAGAAAGAACATGTTATTCCCATATCTCTGACCCATTGGTTTGCTAGTTAGCCAACTCAAATTTTTAAATTCTGTTTGCCCTCAATGTGAGGAGCAAGCAGATAATGAGAACAATTAGTCGATGTTTTGCTTTATTTTTCTAATATATAATGAAGAGAAATTTAAGACATTCTGAAGCATTTATGGTTCTGTCTACTTTTTGGTTCTGTAAACACATAATAGTAAAACGGCCATAGGTCCCAGCCATTTATCGTCCTATTATTCACTTTCAAAATCAGCATATATTTTATTTTTCCAGCTTTATTGTGGCATTCTCGACAAATGAAAACTGTATTATAGCCTGGCCATCATGGCTCAGTGGTTGAACATCAACTTATGAACTAGAAGGTCACAGTTCAATCCCCAGTCAGGGCACATGCCCAGATTGTGGGCTCAATCCCGGGGTAAGCGGGGTGTGCAGGAGACAGCCAATTGATGATTTTCTCTCATCATTGATGTTTCTTTCTATCTCTTCCTCTCCCTTCCTCTCTGAAGTCAATAAAGTCTATATATTTAAGGTATTTAACTTGATGGCTTAATATATGTATAAATTGTGAGATGATTACCATAGTCAAGCTAATTAATAAATCCAAGACTTCATGTAGTTACATCATTATTTTGTATATTTGTTTATTTATTTGCTATAGTTAATAGGGGGATTTGCTCAGCTAGGAAGCTTTAACAACACCCAAGCTCAAAAAAATAATAAAAAGAAAAGACTATCAGTATATAATATCAGGAATGACTAGAATATACTTTAGCTTAGAGAAAAGAAATGAAAACTTAAACTGAATCAAGTTCTATTTGTGTGTTACTGGTGTTATCAGAGGCCTTTAGGTCAGCAGTGAGCCAAGAATAAGACTTCATCATAATGTTTCTCCTGCTGTCCTGGGGAAAGGAATATTGTGTTCCAGATGATGTCAGATATTTTTCTCTACTGGCTATTCATACATCAGGGAAGTTTGGTGAAGATTTTTGTGAAGGTCATCCAACCTGTTTTCCCTGCCCTAACTCCGTGCTTAAGTAGCAGCTTTTATATTTTGACTTACTATTTCTTGCCTGGATTTGCCTTTTAGAAGGTAATGCACAGTGATAATCTACATATTACAACTACATATCAGCTTCTATTGCAGAATGTCTTTTTATGATTAATAAAATCACACTCTGGTTTACACCTAAAGCTTTTGAAAGTTTAGCATGAATTAAATCTTTAGAGACTGATCATTTCAGGCTGCAATGCTGAAATCCAAACCCTAGACTATGGGACCCTATCTCCTGCTATTGCCATTCTAAGAGCCAAAGGGTATCTCCACCTCTTTTAAGAATTAAAAATTAGCTAATGTTATGGTGGTAATCATTTTACAATATATAAGTGTATCAAACACACTGTACACCTTAAACTGTTCTACCCCTTAAACTTATGCAATCTCTTATGTCAGTTATATCTCAATAAAACTTGGTGTGGGGATTTAAAATTTTAAGGTTTGACATCCTTAGCATCTCAGACTATCTATAAAATGTCTCAAAAATGAAGCAACTTTTATTACAAAGAGATGCATATCCCAATCACATATTTTAGAGGAAGAGTAGCATCCATCTTTACAGTGATAAGAGAGTTTGACTATCATAAATTGGTGTCCTTAAAAATGTTGAAATGCTGACCAGTATGTTTAAAGAACACGCGAAACTCAATATCACTTCCATTAGTGGCATTCTTTGGTGAAATATTCTTAAATAAATTCATAAGTTAGCAGAGGGAATATGCAATAATTTACTCTATTAAACATATTAGGAAGGCTTGCCATACAACATTCTTTTTTTGGCCAAGAAAGCTCTATAATATCTGCCTTTAAATATTTAGACCTCGCAAATGTCAAAGCAGCTCTGAAAACTCACCTTTCCATAAAAACAATGAAAAAGCTGGCAAAAATGTTCAGAATTACCTTTTTAAGAACTGGAAACTAACCAAAAGCTCAGAGCACACAAGAAAACCAGCTGATCTCAGAAAGCGCAAGCTTTGTGGCATGTTAACTTATTCTAGTCTCATTCCTTGCTCAGTGGTAGCCTTGAAAAATAACAGCCCACATTCTTGGTACCAGAGGGAGAATAGAGCTGGAGCTTTTTCAAAGCCTTATTCTGAAAGAAATGTAATTATTTGATCTCTCTGGCAGTTCCTTGGAAGACCCCATTCAAAGGCTTCTCTTTATTTGACCTAAATCTCACCTAGCACTAAAAGCCTCTCTCTGGAGTCATTTGTCAAAAACATTTACTGGCAAATATTGTAATCACAGCTGTCTGAGGTGATAAATAACAGTTGGGACAAACAATAGGCTAACCAAAAGGCTTAAAAGAAAAAGCTGAGGAGCGAGATATCCATTCCAACTTTGAAAATCCCCAACATATTCCTGGGAACCTAGAAAGCCATGCACGTGTGTAAGGCCATGCACATGCTCAACATAAAAAGGACCTGAGAAGACTCTAAGCTTTACCTCTGGCTGACCTTCAGGCTCCATACAAGTAAGAAGTAAAGACTAAGGCAGAGTCTAAACTGTGGTGGAAGGTGTCTTGACATGTATACAGAGCCCCTTTCAAATACTGGGTGATTTATTGGTTATAGATGTTTAAGGAAGTTTGTCCATTCATTAGCAGATGATAAATCTGAGTAGAGATTTCAGAGGCCACACATCATAAAGAAAACAGATTTTACAGAATTAGTTTACTTAAATCACCAAAAACAAACAAACAAAACAAAATAATTAGCAACCACAGCAAACATTGGGGAGGGGACAGAGTCTGATTTCCAGAATTGCCATATTATATTTTTAAAATGATCACTTTTCAACAAAAATGGCATAAGAAGACACAACCAAGTATGGCCCATAGATACCCAGGGGAAAAAAATCAATAGAAATAGTACTTGAGGAAGCTCAGATGTTATACTTACTAGAGCAAGACTTTGAATTGGCCATTTTAAACATGTTCAAAGGGAATTATACCTAAAGGGAATTATATCTAAAGAACCAAAGGAAAGTATGAGAACAATGTCTTACCAAATAGAGAACATTAATAAAGAGCAGACCAAGGGAGGAGAGTGCCATGAGCTAAGACATGCAGAGGCTAGTGCGCAACAGTAAGGACCAGATTTCATTGTATGTCACCACAAATCATAACCACTTTATACCAGTATTAGTAATACTCATAAAGTTTGTTGACTGCATGGAAGGAAAATATTTTATTCAATTTACATCACTTAATGCAAACTGTACCCAGTCGTGTCTACACATGAATTGTGGAACTGATTCCTGGGTCTACCTAGTGTATCAAAATCTCTGGATATGAAGCCCTAGAATCAGTACTTTTTATAATGTATGGCTGTACAGTATTTGCAAAAAAATATGTGAGGATACATCCAATTACAATATGTTAATTCTGAGTAGAAATCCCTTTACTTTTACAAAGTTTTTAGTATATCAGCCCTTTAAAGGACAATTCTCCATCTTTTGTAAAACCATTACCAAAGACATTCTTTTTGTAAGATAGCCCTAATAAGAATGAATTTGGTACAGAATTACAGAGTGTATTCAATCCTATATAATGAAGAGGCAATATGCAAATTAACCCTCACACCCTCACAAGATGGCTGCCTATCTATGACCAGGCCAGCAAGGGGGTTAGTGAG
>PVJC01046326.1:0-13359 GCA_004026665.1 Murina feae
TTTGCAGGGCACTGGGGAGCGGGTAAGAGGTGGCAGGGGGTTGGCGGCCTGCTTGGCAGCTGTCCAGGCCCTTGGAGGGGCATCGGGGAGCGGGAAAGAGGCAGCGGGGGGTCAGTGGCCTGCTTGGTGGGCTTCCCAGGCCCCTTGCAGGGCACCGAGGAGCGGGAAAGCAAGGTGGTGGGATGGGGAGCGGGAAAGAGGCGGTGGGGGGGGGTCTCGGCCTGCTTGGCGGCTGCCCAGGCCCTTTGTGGGGCACCGGGGAGCAGGAAAGCAAGGCTGCAGGGGCCGGGGTCCTGCTTGGCAGCTCCCCAGACCCCTTGGTGGCACCAGGAAGTGGGAAAGGAAGGCAGCAGGGGACGGGTGAGTGGGAAAGAGGCGGCGGCCTGCTTGGCGGCTTCCCAGGTCCCTTCCAGGGATCAGGGAGCAGGAAAAGGCTGGCCTGACCACGAGGTGGGGTTTTCCCTGCTTTCTGGTGGCTGGAGGAAGATGGGCAGTAGGCAAGCTTGGGAGGCAGGCCGCACCCAGTCCTGGCCACAGCTCAAAAAAGAGAACAACATGCTGGGGAGGGCAAGAGTCTGAGAGATCAACGTAGAGGGGGTGCCTGCTCCAAGCCTTGACGGCGTGCCTGGGGGCAGGTCCCCAGCAGGTAGACACACACGGGAGGACTGCTCCGAGCATCAGATGCAGCTGGGGACAGGTCCCCAGTGGCCACACACACACACACACACACACACACACACACACGGCGCCTGGCAGACTGGGGCCATCATAGGACATCCACTGAGGGATCCCAGACTATGAGAGGGCACAGGCCGGGCTGAGGGACTCCCTCCACCCCGAGTGCACAAATTTTTGTGCACCGGGCCCCTAGTTATCTATAATTTCGCATTGAAGTTGCTAGAGAGCCAGACCATTATAAGTAGGGAAGCAGGTTATTCACCATGACAGTAAAAGTGATTTTTTTCTGAAGATAACAGGTAAACAATGCGATTTAACAGCCTTTGAATGTGGGATATATATTATTTTGAGTGGCCAAATTATTATGACAACCCCATCAGTACTTCATTGTGCCACCTTTTGCCTTCAATACTGCTGCGATTCTTCTTGGCATTGACTCCACGAGATGTTGAAAGGTGATGCAAGGAATCCGACACCATGCCTTATGAATAGCACTGTCCAGTTCTGTGAGATTTGATGGTTGTGGAACCAGTTGCCTAATGGCTCTTTTAATTTTGTCCCTCAAATGCTCAATTAGATTGAGATTGTGGGGGCCACCTAAGCAAGGTAAAGTCTCTCTTATGTTCTTGAAAGCACTCCTACACAATATGAGCACCATGTCATGGTGCATTGTCTTGTTGGAAGAAGCCATCTCCATTGGGATACACCATCAACATGATAGGATGAACCTGATCAGCAACGATACTTAGGTATGTTGTGCTACTCAGACATTGTTCCACACGAATTAAAGGGCCCAAATCATGCCAGGAAAACATGCCCCAAACCATAAAACTGCCCCCACCAACTTGAAGGGTTGTACTCATGCATGTGGGGTGCATGCTTTCATGCTGTTTCCGCCAAATTCTCACTCTGCCATCTGCATGATGCAACTGGAAACGTGATTCATCAGACCACATGACTTTTTTCTAATGCTCGAATGTCCAATCCTTGTATTCCTGTGTGAATAGGAGATGTTTTATCTTGGTAACTGCAGACAGCAAAGGTGTTCGAACAGGCCTTCGGCTTCCATATCCTATATGATGCAGTGTCCGGCTAATTTGCCTACAAACGTCAGGTGGTCATAACAGTCTGGCCACTCTGTGTGTGTGTATGTGTGTGTGTATCCCACGTTCAAAGGCTGTTAAATTGCGATGTTTACCCATATCTTCAGAAAAAAATCACTTCTACCATCGTGGTAAACAACCTGCTTCCCTCTTTATAATGGTTTGGTCCTCTAGCAACTTCAGCGCGAAATTATAGCTAATTTGCCTACAAACGTTAGGTGGTTATAATAATCTGACCACTCTATATACATTTGTATGTATATGTCGAATTTCAAAATCTTGCTCAGAGGTGATATAGGAGGTTTTCCCACTTAAAAAAAATAAAATAAGAAGACAAGAGATCTCACTGTTAACCACTACTGTTTGCTATGGTACTACAGATACTAGCCAGCTTGGACAAGAGAAAGAAATTCGAGGAGTAACAGTTTGAAACAGAGAGGTGACTGTCACTATTGGTGCATGATATGAGTATATATAGGGAAAACGCAACAGAATCTGCTGAAAAACTGCTCCAGAAACAGAATTCAATAAGAGAGCAGGTTACAAAATTAATAATGAAGAAATCTTTAGCCACAGACAGTAGTGCAGTGAAAGCCTAGGCACGGTGAGTTCGGGGTGGATGGAGTCAATGAGGAAAATAGGGCACATCTGTAATACTTTCAACAATAAAGATACATTTAAGAAAAAAGAAATCATTAGCCGTCACATAAGATGGTAGTATAACGAAAGGTGGGGGAAGGGGAGCACATTTACAAATAAACCAAAAAATAAAATAGGAATAAGTAAACCCAATATGCCAAAAAAATGTAAAACAATGCCGCAAGATAAAAAAAGATTACTTAAATCAAGGCACCATGTTCTCACAATAGCCTGTGTGGCTGAGTTGGTTTGGTATTGTCGCATGCACCCAGAGAAGTTGCTGGTTTGAATCTCAGTTGTGCCTGAGTTGTGGGCTGGATTCCCAGTAGGGGGTGTGCAGCAGGCAGTCCTAGGATGTGCCGTGCTTTCACATTGACATTTTTCTTTCTCCCTCTCGCTTCTTCTCTCTCTAAAAATCAATAAAAATTATTGAACAGACTGTCAAACTACAGCTGGAAGGCTCGGGAGGGTTGCGGGGGAGTTAAGAGATCAACTGAAGGACTTGTATGCATACATATAAGCATAAGCAATGGACACAAGACACTGGGGGGTAGGGAAGGAGGGGGAAGGTCAAGGGGAAAAAATGGAGACTTATTTAACACTCTTTATAATACTTCAAGCAATAAAACAAAATTAAAAAAAAAAGACGCCCTATTCTCAATAGGAAGATTCAAACATCCTGTTAATTCTCCATAAATTATTAAATTTGAGGCAGGTTCAGTAAAAAATTTTTTCTGGAATTGACAAAAACTACTACAGTATTTATATAGTAAAAGAGTAACAAGGAAAATAGGAGAAAGCAGTGGGTTGGGGTTATTGAAATCTTATTCATAAAAAGTCTCAATATTTAAAACAATGGAGTGCCTAACGTGTAAATAAACAAATGGACCTATCGAATGGAAATACATAAATAAGCTTAAGTATATACAGGAATGTAAAGCCTAACCAAATTCTAATACCGACAAGAATATAAATCTAAATAGTAAATTCAGAAATAAACCTAAATACAGAAGTTGGGTACATGATAAACAAGATATCTAAAATTAGTAGGTAGCCCTAGGCAGTTTGGCTCACTTGGATAGAACATCGGCCTGTGGACTGAAAGGTCCCAGGTTTGATTCCAATCAAGGGCACGTACCTCGGTCGGGCTCCTCCCTGGCCCGGGCCCTTGTTGAAGCACCTGCAGGAGGCAACCAATCAATGTGCTTCTCTGGCATCCCATGTTTCTCTCTGTCTTTCCCTCTTTCTTCCACTCTCCCTAAAAAAAATAAAAATAAAAAAATCAATGGAAAAATACCCTCAGGTGAGGATTAACAGAAAAAAAATGTTAAAAAAAATAAAAATAATAAAATTAGTAGGTAAAAGATGTTTCAATAAATGGTTTTGGAGTGAAAGGGAAAACAGCAACTTTGAACATACATTCGAAGTGAGTCAAAATTTAAATGTAAAGAATAAGCCATAAATGGGTTTGCTAGAAGAAAAATGTGGGTTTCTTCCTAATCTTGACATGAAAAAGGTCTTTCTAACAAATCAAAATTCAGAAACCATTTTACAAGTGATAAATTTAACTATAAAAATAATTATGAAAAAAAAAATAATAATTATGGTACATCCATACAATGGAATATTTTTCAGTGCTGAAAAGAAATGAGCTGTCAAGTCACAAAAGAACATGGAGGAACCTTAAATACCTATTGCTAAAATATTTTATGATTGTAACTAAATTACAATTCAGAAAAGGCAAAACTATGGAGACAGTAAATAGATCAGTGTTTATTAGGAGGGAGGGAGAAAGGGGTGAATGATGGAGCATAGCGAATTTTTAGGGCAGGGAAACTCTGAGCGATACTATAACAGTAGGTATGTGTCATTATACATTTGTCAAAAGACATGGAATGTATAACACAAAGAGTGAATCCTAATGGTAACTATGGACTTTGGGATATGTGTCTATGTTGAGTCATTGCCTGAAACAAATGTAACACTATGATGCAGGATTTTGATAATGGGAGAGGCTGTAGTTGGAGAGTGGGGCAGAGGTTTGTGGGAACTTACAAAACTTACACTTTCACTCAGTAAAGTGAACTTATACTTCACTCACATTTTCCGTGAACCTAAAACTGTTCTAATAAATAAAATCCATTTTTAAAATCTTGTGAAAGGTAAAAATATATACATACAAGCAAAAATCAAAAGACAAAGTCTGACAGCCTAATAGAAAAATAGACAAATGATACAAATAGTCAGAAAAGGAAATATGGATCACTCATGACAACAGGAAAAAAATGTTTAACATTATTTATATTATGAGAAATGCAAATTGTAACTATACACAGTTAACATATTTCACTGATCAGCCCTGTTGGTAAAAATCTAAAATGTTAACCTTCAAAAAAGTATAACTCTGGTAAGGCAGTAGGGCAGCAGCTACTCATCTATCACTCTTGGGAATGTGAAAAGTATAGTTGCCATGGAGGGCGACATGGCAATATTCATCATAATTTAAATTTCATTTGTTCTTTAATCTAGCAGTTTTACTTCTGGAAAATGTAACTGTCCTTGCCCATGAATGAAATAATATGTACAATGGGCATTTATTGCAGCATTTTTTGTAAAAATTGCAAAAGATTAGAAACAACTCAACTGTTCATTAGTAGTGGACCAAGTAATTAAATTATGATACATCTTTATAGTAGAACTAGAGGCCTGGTGCACAAAATTTGTGCATGGTGGCGGGGTTGTCCCTCATCCCAGCCTGCACCTTCTCCAATCTGGGACCCCTCTGGGCTAAACTGGCAGTCATACGTCCCTCTCGCAATCCAGGACCACTGACTCCTAACCATTCACTTGCCTGCCTGCCAATTGCCCCCAACTGCCCTCCCCTGCTGGCCTGGTCACCCCCAACGGCCCTCCCCTGCCAACCTGATCACCACCAACTGCCTTCCCCTGCTGGCCTTATCTCTCCTCCAACTGCCCTCCCCTGCTGGCCTGATCACCCCTAAACCCCTGCCAGCCTGATCTTGCCCCTAATTGCCTCTGCCTTGGCCCCCAACACCATGACTTTGTCTGGAAGGAAGTTGGACATCCGGAAGATGGACAGTTGACCTGGTCTAATTAGCATATTACCCTTTTATTAGTATAGATAATGTGCCATATGAATGCATTTTTGTAGAATAACAGATTTTTTTAAAGTTTGGAGTGATTAGTTTAAAATTTTTTTCTGCTTTATCTTGTTTTATTTTGAAACCAAATACCTTTATTTGCAGTTGTCACTGGAGCCAATTCTTGCTGCTTACTTATTTGCTGGCCTGCTCTCCCAGCTACATGGGCGGGCACAAGGCCTTGATGACATCTTGCAGGGCTGAGAAGTGCTTGGCTTGGTAGGCCAGGACAGACTCTGCCTTGTTCACAAAGGTCTCCAGGATGTAGTCTTGCTGCTTGGTCATTTCAGAGAGCTCAAGCCAGCCTGGCCTGTGTTGAATAATGTTCTTTTTTTAATTTATTTTTACTGATTTCAGAAAGGAAGAGAGAGGGAGAGAGAGAGAAACATCAATGATGAGAGAGAATCATTGATCGGCTGCCTCCTGCACCCCCCCCCCCCCCCCCCCCCACACACACACACTGGGGATCAAGCCCACAAACCAGGCATGTGCCCTTTACCAGAATTGGGCCTGGGACCCTTCAATCCGAAGGCTGATGCTTTATTCACAGAGCCAAACCAATTAGGGCTGAATAATCTTTTTGAGCACTTCCATGGACCTCTCCTCCAGCTCTTTGATCTGAGTCATTAGAGCAGGACATCTGGAAGACAATTCCTCTTCTTAGAAAAATTGCCTTCAATCAGGGACCCCTGAGAGCTGACTTCTGTCTCTTCTATTTCCATTTGAGTTGACTGCTCTCCACAGGGCCCTCTTTGTGGGCTCAGCTCCTTGATCCTGTCTGCATTTTTCTATTTATTTTTATGTTTTTATTAATTTTGAGAGAGAGAGAGAAGAAGAAGAAAGAGAGCGAGAGAAACATCGATAAGAGAGAAATACTGATCTCTGTCTCCCACACCCCACCTACTAGGGATTGAGCCTGCAAGCAACCTGGGCATGTGCCCTGACCAGGAATCGAAACCAGTGACCCTCATGGTGCATGGGACTATGCATAATGATCTGAGCCACACTGGCCAGGGCTCCTGGTGTATTTAAAGTATATCCACAGGAACTTATGCCTGGTGAGATTATGGCAATCCATGGCTTGGTGCTGACCAGAAAAAGCTGCTTTGTCTTTAAAATCTATGGGCTTACAGTATTCTTTGTAGTTAGTCTGTTTTAATTTAAAATCAATTTTTAAAACTGCTCTTATTGAGTGATCCTATTCCAGGAAGGTGTACCTTTTTTTTATGTGCCTTTTCTTACCCTGCCAGCCATCCTTGTCTGAGCAACCCAGTATGTGCCCTCGCCTATGAATCAAACCCGAAAGAAACCCTTTGGTACTAACCACTGAGTCACACCAGATAGGGCTTGTCTTAAAATAAGTGTTTCTTCTTTCTAATATTGAACATGCCCAACAAATGATACCTAATTTGATTTATTGGCATTAGGGCTTTACTAATGATGCAGTGGTTGGTCCAGTATATTTCTGTGTTATATTTACATGTTCAATATATAGCTACTAGAGGCCCAGTGCACAAATTCGTGCACCAGTGGGGTCCCTCGGCCTGGCCTGCAGGATCGGGCTGAAACTGGCTCTTTGACATCCACTGAGGGGTCCTGGATTGCAAGAGGGTGCAGGCCAGGTGAAGGACCCCACCAGTGCACGATTGGGGCTGAGGAGGGACATTGGAGGGTTCCAGTCCCTATTAGCCGAACCCCAGCAGCAACTTAACCTACCAGTTGGAGCATCTGCCCCCTGGTGGTCAGTGCATGTCATAGTGACTGGTTAACCAGTTGACTGACTGCCACTTTGTGGTCAGTGCACATCATAGTGAGTGGTTGGGCGGCTTTAGCATATCATTAGCATATTACACTTTGATTGGTTGAAGGATGACTGGATGACCCAACACTTAGCATATTAGGCTTTTATTATATAGGATGTAAAATATTCTCTTGCCCTATCTGGTTTGGCTCAGTGGATAGAGTGTCGGCCTGCGGGACTGAACGATCCCGGGTTCTAGTCTGGTCAAGGGCACATGCCCGGGTTGTAGGGAAAATCCCCAATAGGGGGTATACAGGAGGCAGCCAATCAGTGATTCTCATCATTGATGTTTCAATCTCTTCCTCTCCCTCTCTGAAATCAATAAAAATGTATTTTAAAAAATTATCTTTAGCAGGATGAAGTTAAAGGAAGTTGATCGTACTGCCATGCAGGCATGGAGCCCTGCCCAGAATCATCCCATCTACCTAGCTACAGGTGAGTTCAACAGAAACAAGATAGTACAAGTCACCTAATTTCTTCTCTTCCACATCTGACTTATTCATATCTGTTCTTTAAGATTCAGATCAAGCTTCATCTCTAGAAAGCCTCTTCTTCCCTGGCAAGATACCTCCTCCTTCCTGTCGGCTGAGTTCTATGACCTTCCTCTGTGTTCCCATAGCACCTGTACATCATAGCATTAATCATGATATATTTATAGTGTCTTCCCCATTTTATAAAAATTATGTTTTATCTTTATTCCTCCAGTATTAGACACAATAGATGTTTTTTAAAAACCTGTTAAATATCAATTTGAATGAAGAACAGTTTTGATACTAGCTTTTTTATATTAAAAAAATTGGAGTTATATCATTTGTGACTATAAACAGATATAGTGAATCATGGTGGTGTTTTTACAGAGAGCTTTTAAAATTATCTGCAATATCACTCTTACAAACATCATCTCTGAGCCCTGCGTTAGGATCTCATTGCTGTAGTAATTTAAACATCTGCTCAATGGCATATGAGCTGATTTCAGCTACTATTACAGCACTCATGACTGAGATAATTGAAAAACATGTTTTTAATTTCTTTTTTTGTATGGTTTGCTGAGACTCTTATTTTTGCATGCATAGTTACCATAAATGTATTTTCTATAGGAACATCTGCTCAGCAATTGGATGCAACATTTAGTACCAATGCTTCCCTTGAGATATTTGAATTAGATCTTTCTGATCCATCCTTGGATATGAAATCTTGTGCCACTTTCTCTTCTTCTTACAGGTATGAGATTCAACCTTAAATTCATGATTGTATTTAATTATATGTTGTGAGTAATGCCTAGTTTATTTATAAATGTATCATTATTAGAAATTGCAAAAGAATACTACCAATAATGACATGAGATATTTTGTGAAAAAAAACACATTAGTGAATTTCTGTGGAAGTAGAGTTACCTTTTTTTTAAATGTATTTTTATTGATTTCAGAAAGGAAGGGAGAGGGAGAGAGAGATAGAAACATCAGTGATGATAGAGAATCATTGATCGGCTACCTCCTGCATACTCCCTACTGGGAATCAAGCCCACAACCTGGGCATGTGCCATGACTAAGAATTGAACCAGTGACCTCTTGATTCCTGGGTTGATGCTCAGCCACTAAGCCACATGTGTGTTGACTTTTTATTGCTGACTGTTATGTGTAGGATAGGAAGGAAATGATACAGTTTCTAATTTTTCCCCCTCATAATATAGTAGAGTTACTTTCTTTTATCTCCTTTTTCTTACCTGTTTACAAAAAAAACGAAGGTATGATTAGAAAAAGAAGTAGTTGAATGAATATTAAGATGTAAGTAGTAATTATCTCTTACGTTATTTTAATTTTTTTCTTGTATTTATCTATATTTGAAATACATTTCACAGAGAATTTTATTGACATGATTTCTGATACAGTAGGTATTTGGATCACCTTTCCAAGTATTTATGACCTATTGAAAGTACACTTTTATTTAAGTAGTAAAATTGCTTTATTGCCTCTTTTGGCAGATTTTGATGAAGAGATTGTATCTTAGCTAACAGAATACAGATCATGGAGTCTCATGGAGTCCCCTCACACTGTAATGGGAACTCCAGATACTTTTTGTCTTGCTGTTTTTCTACTCACCACAATCTTTTTTTTTTTTAAATATATTTTTATTGATTTCAGAAAGTAAGAGAGAGGGAGAGAGATAGAAACATTAATGCTGAGAGAGAATCATTGATCGGCTGCCTCCTGCACACCCCACACTGGGATCGAGTCCACAACCTGGGCATGCTCCCTTGACTGGAATCAAACCCGGAACCCTTCAGTTCGCAAGCCAACACTCTATCCACTGAGCCAACCCGGCTAGGGCTACTCACCACTATCTTAGCATATCTCATGGTACATCTCTATGACACCTTCATATTTCATCTCCACGCTACCAAAATCTTTTATTCTCCATAAGTAGGAGTACTTGTCATAACAGACATAATTTTAATGTCACTTTTTTTACTGTCAGAATACATTATTTTTCTTAGATGACTCACTTAACACCTTTACTATTTAACAGACCATTTGTTGGTGAGTACTTCTATAGTCAAATATAATCAAGGGGAGTGGTAGCTCTATTTTCAGATGAACCAAAAACAGTTTAGGATGGTAAAGTAACTTGCCCAGGCCTCACAGTTTCTAAATGGTAAAACTATTCTTAAGCCCATATCTTCAGCACACAAATCAAGTATACTTTGTCACACTATAATGTTACCTCTAAAAAAGAATATTTTTACTCTTTTAAATTATAAAATCAAATATGCACATGAGTATAAATAACTAAAATTCCATTTCACCAAGTCATTCACAGTTACTAGGAATAGAGGAGAAACAATATTTTTGGAATATTTATGAAGATATAAGGAATTAAATGTATACTTTCAAATTATTTTCTACATTTATTTGATTTAAAAAATTAGTTGTTGCTTTCTTTTAATTGAATTCATTGGGGTGATGTTGGTTAATAAAATTATACAGGTTTCAGGTATACAATTCTACAGTACATCATGCTAGTTGTTTTTATTCATTTTCTCTTAAAGGTACCACAAGTTGATTTGGGGGCCTCATAAGATGGATTCCAAAGGAAATATCTCTGGAGTTCTTATTGCAGGTGGTGAAAATGGAAATATTATTCTTTATGATCCTTCTAAAATTATAGCTGGAGATAAGGAAGTTGTGATTGCTCAAAATGATAAGCATACCGGTCCAGTGAGAGCCTTGGATGTGAACATTTTCCAGGTTAGACTTTTGACATTTATTCATGATTCTTGAGATATGTGCGGCTTCTTTGAGATAAGTATATGAATCTACTATGCTTGGAATCTAAAGCTAAAAATGTGTGCCTGAGAAATGAGTATATTTGTTTGAAAAATAGAGAGTTCAATAAATGTAATACTAATTGCATGGAGGGGATCTGGCTGATGGGTTTAATTTAGAGAAGTCTGGAGATGTCATAACATCTGATGGGACATTTTTCAGACATTAAGAGCCCTTGTGCATAGGTTGGAAACCTTGCCTTTTAAAGGTTTATGCTATTCCAATGTTGGGTTGGTCTGTGGTGTCTGGGTTAATCCACAGTTTTATTAATTGAGAAATTTGTATTTATGGTAAAGAGATTAGTACTCTTATCAGATAATTAGAAATATATACAAATATAGTACAAATTTAATTAACAGACAAGAATCTACTGTTGCCATTTTAAACTTTACTAAATCTAATCTAATAAAAGAATAATATGCAAATTGGTGTCACTCTGCTATACCTAAGCCATGCCCAGCAGCCAATCAGAGTGACTATATGGAAATTAACCAAGCCAAGATGGCGGCCGGCAGCCATGGAGCTGGAATAAGCAGGAGGCTTGCCCCAGCCAAGGTTCCCACCTGCCTTGGCCAGCTGTGGCCTCTGCTCATGGCAACAAAGTTTCAATTATAAAAGATAAATAAACCCCAGATATGTGCTTCCAGGGGGGTTGGGCTCAAGGAAGTGCTGGGTTGTCAGGGGTAACCCAATCTGGGTTCCGGTTAAAGCAACAAAGTTTCAATTATAGAAGATAAATAAATCCCAGATACCTGCTTCCAGCAAGCCTTGCTGAGAGCTTGGATGGTTAGGGGCCTTGGCCAGCCTGCAAACAACCATCAGCCTCTCACCGAGGCTTGCCAGGCACCCCAGCAGGATCCACCTCCCAGAAGGGGCTGTGACCACCCTGCAAACAACCAGTAGCCACTCACTCAGGCTGGCCAGGTACCCCAGCAGGTACCCCAGCAGTACCCCTCCCTCCCTGAAGGGCAGTGGTCAGCCTGCAAACAGCCATCAGCCCCTCACCAAGGCTGGCCAGGCACCCCAGCAGGCCCGCCTCCCTGAAGAGCAGTGGTCAGCCTGCAAATAGCCATCAGCCCCTCACCCAAGATGGCCAAGCATCCAGGGGGGGACACCCACCTTGAAGGGGCTGTGGCTAGCCTGCAAACAGCCATAATTCACTCACCCAGGTTGGCCAGGCACCCCAGCAAGACCCCCACCCTGATCGGGGACACCCTTTAGGGCAAACTAGCCAGCCCCACCCATGTACCAGGCCTCTATCCTATATAATAAAAAGGTAATATGCAAATTGACCCTAACAGCAGAATGACTGAGAATGACACACACTGACCACCAGGGGGCAGATGCTCAATGCAGGAGCTGACCTTCATGGTCAGTGCACTCTCACAGGGGGAGTTCTGCTCAGCCACAAGCCAGGCTAACAGCTGCCAATAGAGCAGTGGTGGTGGGAGCCTCTCCTGCCTCCTCAGCAGCGCTAAGGATATCCGACTGCAGCTTAGGCCTGCTCCCCGTTGGCAAGTGGACATCCCCTGAAGGCTCCAGGGCTGTCAGAGGGATGTCTGACTGCCAGCTTAGGCCTGATCGCCCGGGGAGCGGGCCTAAGCCAGCAGGTGGACATCCTCTGAGGGGTCCCAGACTGCGAAAGGGCACAGGCCAGGCTGAGGGACCCCCCGCACCCCCACCGAGTGCACAAACTTTTGTGCACCGGGCCTCTAATATTATTATATAAATGTGTAGGTTAACAAAGATCTTTTTTTAAAATGTTGTTTATTGATTTTAGAGGGAGAGGAAGAGAAATATAGATTTGTTGTTCCTCTTATTTATGCATTCATTGGTTGCTTCTTGTATGTGCCCTGACTGGGAATCAAATCTGCAACCTTGATGTATTGGGACTACACTCTAACCAACCCAGCTACCTGGCCAGGGCCAAAGATCGTTTTTTAAAAGTATTTTTTTAATTGATTTCAGAGAGGGAGGGAAAGGAAGAGAGAGATAGAAACATCAGTGATGAGAGAGAATCATTGATTGGCCGCCTCCTGCACACCCCATACTGGGGATTGAACCCGAAACCCAGGCATGTGCCCTGACTGGTAATCAAACCATGACCTCCTGGTTCATAGTTCGATCCTCAACCACTGAGCCATGCCAGCTGGGCAGTTAATAAAGATCTTGAGTTAATAGAATACTAGAGTACAACAACCAAAAAATTGATATTATCTTAAAGTTTAAAGTAGTTATTTTTCTTTTATTATAAATAGATATTTAAGATATAGAACTATAACCCCAAACTTCTTAATTTCTACCATTTATGGGATTTATTCTTTAGATTAGAAAGCTAGTTAATTGGATTAAACAGTTGCTGATTTTTGGTTACCTTGTATTATAGGTAGCTATTACCATAAAATGTCTGTTTTAGGTTATATTTCTGTTGATTAGAGAAGAATGTATGCAAGTGAATAATCTTCTATAATAAAAGCGAAACATGCAAATGTGACCGTTACCACCAGCCAATCAGAGCAGCTGTATGCAAATTAACCCAGCCAAGATGGAGGCCAACAGCCAATCAGAGCGGCTGTATGCAAATTAACCCAGCCAAGATGGAGGCCAACAGCCACGGAACTTGAGCAAACCAAAGGGTTCTGTTGCAACTGCCT
>PVJC01046327.1:0-13274 GCA_004026665.1 Murina feae
CCTGGATGCTCTGCCCCCCTTCACCCTTAATCCCCGGACCCCACTAGGATTTCAGCCCCCTCCCTCCCTCCCCCGCCTCCTCTCTCAGCCGGTGCTCTCCCTCCCCCAGGCCTCAGCATGGGACGCCCACCGCCTGCTGCCTTGTGCACCTGGATGGTCCTGCTCTTGCTGTTGGAAGTCTGTGCAGGTGAGGAGTGTGTGGTGGCTGTGTGGGTGCGCGTGGTGGGTGAGGGAGGTGTGAGGTGTGTGAGCACATGTGGGGGCTTCTGGGGCTGGCTTTGGTGGGGGCCGGTGAAGGCATGGCTCTGGTGCCAGCAGGTAGGAGAGTGTGTGTGTGTGGGGGGGGGGGGGATGCTGCAAATCTGCACGAGCACCCCAAGCTTGCGGGGCTGCTTGCCGAGGGCAGAAGACACACACGGGAGTGGAGGAGCATGTGGGAGCATGCTTGGGTGTGTGGCTCTGTGATGACTCATGGAGTTCAGCGAGTGTACGTGTGAATGTGTGTGGCAGCATGTGCCAGCCAGGAGCCCTACACAGGAGGGTGTGTGGACACAGGAGGAAGGCCAGCCGATAACTTGGGGTGTGTCCCTTTGAACCCACAGTGGTTTCCCTGTCCTCCTACTCCCTCATCCCCCCCCCCATCCCTCTTACACTGCCCCAGGGGTGGCAATCCAACCCTCTCCCTCCTGCTGCAGGACGCTGGAGGGCACAGGAGAGCAAGGTGCTGGGGGGCGAACCGTGCAAGTCCAATTCGCAGCCTTGGCAGACAGCCTTGTTCCAGGGGGACCAGCTGCTATGTGGGGGTGTCCTCATCGAGGACAGCTGGGTCCTCACGGCAGCCCATTGCAAAAAACCGTGAGTGGATGCCTGGGGCAGAGGTGGGTTGAGCCTGTTGAAAGAGGGGGCTGGGTACCGGGCCTCTAAGAGAAGAGGTCTGAGAGAAGAGGGAGCTGGAAGCCTTGATGCCTGGGTCTGAGGGGGCTGTAAAGAGGGGGCTGCGTCCCAAACTAATCCCCGTCATTACAGGAAGTACACGGTCCGCTTGGGAGAGCTCAACATGCAGAATAAGAGCGGGCCGAGTCAGGAAAGGGCTGTGGCCCGGTCCATCCCACATCCCTGCTTCAGCGGCGACAGTGAGAACCACAGCCATGACCTGATGCTCCTTCGACTACGTAAACCAGCATCCACAGGGCCCAGCGTGAAGCCCATCAACCTGACAGATCACTGCCCTCGAGTTGGCCAGAAGTGCACCATCTCAGGCTGGGGCACTATCACCAGCCCCCAAGGTAGTTGGAGTGAAGGAGGAGCTGGTTTTCCCAGTGGACCCCAAGCCATTGGCAAAACTTTACCCCTGAAAGGAGATGAGGAAGGGAATGTGGCTGTGGGGTCACAATTCACAAGTGGTCCATGTTAGGAAATTTGAAGGCCAGAATATGAATAGGAGTGGTGGGAGAAAGAAAGCATAGTATAACATACTGTTAAGCAAGGCTCAAAAATATGGATGGATGGATGGATGGATGGATGGATGGATGAATCCCTCCTTTATGGTGGAGAGTAACGTGTTATGAGATCTTTGTTGTATAGAATTTTATATCATCTCATTAATAGACCCAGGATACAAAGGATTTACAGTGGCCCAAGAAAGCAGGTTTCTCAGCCCCTTTTCCCTCTTTTCTTTTAAAATATATATTTCATTGATTTTTTTTTACAGAGAGGAAGGGAGAGAGAGTCAGAAACATCAATTAGAGAGAAACATCAGCCGCCTCCTGCACATCCCCCACTGGGGATGTGCCCACAACCAAGATACGTGCCCTTGACCGGAATCGAACCTGGGACTCTTCAGTCCGCAGGCCGACGCTCCATCCACTGAGCCACACCAGTCAGGGCCCCTTTTCCCTCTTGAACCCAAGAACACTGGCCCAGGCTCTCAGCCTCGCTTTCCTCATTTGCAAAATGAGGAAAAGGAACGGATAGGCTTTGAAGCTCCATAAGGGCTCATGTTATGTCTATTTTTTTAAATTGGGTATTTCTGGTGCTCAGGGTGCTCCACACATATTTGTTGATGATCACGTGGATGCGTGAAAGAGGGAATAAATGAATCCCTCCCTCCTTCCACAAGCTGTTGTGAAGATTACATGAAATGCGAGCATATCGCTTCTGGCTGGAGGAGGCGCCCACGTTTCCCCCACTGAAATCTACTGCTCAAAGGCTAGTAAGAAAGACCAGTTCCACTTACAGTCGTTAGAAGGCAAACACTTCCTTGTGAGGACCTGACAGGCCCCGCATGCTGGTCGGGAAGAGACCCTGTCCTTACAGAGTTGCATGCCAGGTGGGGGGGGGGGAGGGGCAAGAGACAATAAGCATAGACCATGAAATATCAGAGAGAGTTGTGGGTTAAAGAATGAAATACCCCGGGTGGTAAGAGGATAGGGAGTGACAGAGGTGTGGTGTTTTAGTAAAGACGGTCGGAGAAGGCTGGGAGCGGGAGGAGGTGACTATGAGAAGTAGAATCCAGCTGTGATTGAGAACCTGGTGGCCTGGGGGTGGGAAATCCAGAGGAAGTGGGACAGATGTGTCCCAAGAGGGCATCTCCAAGTCCTTCAGTCCCCCTGACTCTTAATTTGAAAATGATTCAAGGCAAGAAACAAAACATAGGATCCAATGGTCTGACACCAGGGGCCATGGCTCTGGATGCAGAGAGGAAAGGTTAGATCCAGACAGGGACGGAGGGTGAGGGTTGCTCTCTCTGGGAACTGACAACCTCTGCTCCCTCAGAGAACCTTCCGGATACCCTCAACTGCGCAGAAGTCGAAATCGTGTCCCAGAAGCGGTGCGAAAACGCCTACCCTGGGAAAGTCACCGAGGCAATGATCTGTGCAGGGGACAGCAGTGGGGCTGACTCATGCCAGGTGAGTGACTTCCTAACCAGCCAATCGAAATCCCTTCTGAGTTAGCCAACCTGAAACCCCTTTCTTCGCTCCCCCTTTCTCCCCTTGGTAGAGGCTGGAGGCACCTGCAGTGGGGTGACCCCAAAGGGTTAGTGTGAATTTTAATCCAACCCCAAACCAATAAGTTGACTAAGACAAACAGGGTAAAAGCAAAAGATCACGTTTATTGAATGCTCTCTGGTGAGGTTCCTCAGTCTGGGGGGACCAGGCTGGGGAAGTCACAGACACACATGCCTGGTGAAGTTTCTTTATGCTGCTGTTGGACCAATCAGGTCTGTCCGTAGTAGATTATGGGGGATGATTTATGTTTAAGCGAGGAGTTTCTACAACTGCCCTTTGGCCATTCTGAAAAATCCCAGACGGCCATTTCTTGTTAAGGAGAGTATTTTCACAGCAGATCCGGGTGGTGCCAGTATTGGGCAGAATGTCTTATCGTGGCTGCAGTTTGGCCTTGGATTGTTTATCCAGCTCAGCGGGTGGAATCCTGAAGGTCCCTATCTGCCCAGCCCCCAGACCTTAAGTTAGTACTGAGAGAGGTGGTTCTCATCTCTATAAGGTGGGAAGATGATTCAGAGAAGGCCACACTGTCCCTGAAGAGCACACAGCGCAGGAATCAGAAGCGTTGAGTAGTTGAGCATTGAGTAGTTGCTGTTGTGTTTTTTTGGAAACCCCTATCTGCGAGATGAGGTTCAGGGAGGGGAGAGTTAAAGGGGGTGAGAGGATGTTTCCATGAAGGAGAGAGTCAGAGGCTACAGGGCCCACCAGCTTCTGCTCCTTTTCTGTGTGTTTGTTCCTGATGTCTGTGTGGACCGGGCCATCCACCAGCTGATGAGACACTTTGATTTGGCACCTGACTCCGTTTCCTAGCACAGCTGCCTGCTCCTGTGATTGGTTTCTTGGGGGAGCCATGCTGTCTTCCCATTGTCCAGGGAATGGTGCCATGGATTACAGTGCTCCTTCAAAGGCACCCCATCCCCAACAATAAGTCTTGGGATTTGCCATAGATGTCACTCTCTCTTTTCCATTGGCTGCAACTCCAGTCTTCAGGGCTCTTCCTGGCTTTGTCCCCTGCATGGAAGCCCCGCCCCCTTTGCCAATGATTGGACCCTGAAAACAATGCTCCACTGTGTTCTTCCCCATTGGCCAGGACCACATTCATTCCATCAGTGATCCTGCCCCAAAATCAGTGTCTCTGGATGGTTCCTAGAGACAATGGTTTCTCCCTACAGAGACTCCTACTACAGTTACAGGTGTAGGTGCGCACACGTGTGTGTGTGTGTGTATGTGTGTACAGAAACCCTGTTCTTTCTCATGTTTGGTAACTGGATTCAATGATTTGTTCACCAAAAGCCAGGAATGGAGAACACATCAGCTCAGTCCCTGAGGTCTTCTCTTTAGATGGGACCCTTCAGAGCACTCTCTTCTCTCATTGGCCAGGGTTTCCCTCACCGCTTTGAGACAATTTGTCTGGTCCCTTGAATGTGGAAGACCCCACCCCACTCTCTTAATCTCTAGCTCACCTAGCCTGCCAGGGCTGACCAGCAGACCCTGAGCGACGGATGAATGATTGCTCTGACACACATTTCTGTGAAAGAGAGGGCTAAGGGACTGCCTGGCTAAAGGAACCAGAAAGCCCTGTTCGCCTGCCTCCTTAGGCTTTTATTGTCACAACAGCTTGAACTAAAATTAACCTCTAGATACGATTAGCAGGGTAAGCATCCTTGAGGAAACACCTGCATCTGTAGTGTCTTTCAAACAAGGGTGTTTTGAAGTCTAAACTTAAAGATTCCAGTAAAACACCTGGGGGCTCAGACTTGTTTGGAAAAGTCAAGGCAGATTCTGCTGCCTTCAGCAAGGTTCCCCTAGAGGTATCCCACCTTTCAGAGAATCCTCCTTACAGACCAAGTCCCATGCTCCCTTACATCAGCCAGCGGTTGGAACAATACTCTTGTCCCCAGTGGCTGGGGGCCAGTCAAGCAGCAGAGCTGGTGCTAAATGCTGGCTACAGCCCAGTATCATAGGTGAAATTCTCCCCCTACTCCTCTCCAGGGCGATTCTGGGGGCCCATTGGTGTGTGATGGAGTTCTCCAAGGGATCACATCCTGGGGGTCGAACCCCTGCGGGCAGTCCCAGAGGCCTGGTGTCTATACCAACCTCTGCCGCTACCTCGACTGGATCAAGAAGACCATGGGCAGCAGGAGCCCAGCCTAGGACAAGCTTTGGATCCCCCTCAATAAACCAGAAACCATGGCCTGGCTCTTTGCCTGTCTTGCTTTGGCCCTGCTGGGAGTGTGGGGGGGGGCAGGATCTGCGCCCTATGGGAAGCTCAACAGGAGGATTAGAGAGACCAGGACCCCATGGCCACTCTGGCCATCACCACTGCCTAAAGGGAAGACTTGGAGGAAGGGGTGGTTCATTTCAGGGGACACAAGACACGTAAGAATCTTTTTAAATATAATTCTTTGCTGTTGAGAGTATTACATATGTCCCCTTTTTCCTCCCATTCACCGCCTCCAGCCCGCCCCTGCCCCAGTCCTCACCACCACTATCTGTGGCCATGGGCCATGCATATATGCATACGAGTGTTTTGGTTACTTCCCACCCACCCACCCTCCCTCCCCCGTGTTCCCTCCGAGATCCCGCACTCTGTTCCATGCCTCCGTGTCTCCAGATTCACTCTGTTTACCAGTTTACTTTGTTACTTAGATTCCAGCTATGAGTGAGAGCGTGCGATCCTTGTCTTTCTCTGATGAGGACATGTAAGAATTTTCTAATATCCCATGGTATGGCCGGGCAAAGGCAGACTTGAAAGGGTTTATGTTTCCTTTTCCCGAGCAGCTAACGTGTTTTTACCTGTTGAGGAGAGATTCTTCTTCCCCCCATTGTTAAGATGTTGAGCTATGCAAAGTAGGGTTGCAGGAAGTGTGCTGGCAGCTAAACATGCACTCGTGAACACCCATAAAGCACCACCCAGGTGAAGAAATAGGACATTGACAGCCTCAGACATCTGAGAGACTGATTCGCTCCCCCACCCCCACCCCCTCACCCCCTTTTCAGGAGAAATAGCATTCTTTCTCACAGCTTAGAGCTGCCCAGGGGTAACTGCTGTGGCTGAAGGGAGTGAGGCACATCATTACTGGTGTCCAAGATGAAGTGTGGAGAAGAGGAAATTTGGGGCAGTTCTTGGGAAAGATGTGTGTGAAGTGGGTAGTTATGAGAATACAAAAAAATTGCAACCAGGTGGAGACTGGCTCCCCTCCACACCCCTCTCCTGGATCTTCCAGGATGTTCTATGACGTTCTTGCTAACAACCATCTAACTCCTCTATTTGATGCTACAAGTCTCTTCTCTACTGCTTCTGCCTTTTCGTAGTGTCTGCCTCTCGTGCCTTTTTCTATTTCTTTCTCATTTTAAAGCTTTTCGACTTACCTTCACCATCAACGTCTCCATTCTCCCTGGATTTTTAAATATTTATTTATTTATTATTCATCCATTCGTTTATAGAAAGAGAGAGAGAGAAATATCAGTGGGTTGTCCCCCTATTTGTGCATTCATTGGTTGGTTCTTGTATGTGTCCTGACCAGGGATTGAACCTGCAACCTTAGCATATCAGGAGTGTGCTCTAACCAACTGAGCTAGCCCACCAGGACTCCCAGGATTTCTCAGGTCATGGTCTCATGAAAGAAAATCCAACTGGTCCAGCTCAACTTCTCTCCTTAAGCCGCATCATGGGTCCCTGAATGGGCAATGGTTTCACTGCAAGTGACCAACCCTATCCAATCACCACTCTATGAGACATGTGGATGAAGCGGTTTCCCCCATGGGTTGTGAGCTCTCTTGCTTGCATCAGTCTCCCTGAACCTCCACGAAAGTCCCTTCATGCTGGAAATCCAGAGGAAATCTTTCATCCCTGGTGGGTATCTGGAGGGGCTACCCAAAGATCCCCTCAACATGAAGAATAGCCCAGATCTGGAAGCATCCCAAGTGTCCATCAGGAAATGGGTGGACAAAAAAGCTGTGGTACATCTACACAACCGAATAACTGCTCAGCCCTAAGAAAGAAAGAAATCTTACCCTTTTCTGCAGCATGGATGGACCCGGAGAGTATTATGCTAAGTGAAACAAGCCAGTCAAAGAAAGACAAGTACCATATGATTTCACTTACATGTGGAATCTAAAGAAAAAAATAAATGAACATAGTGGAGGCAGACTCATGGATACAAAGAACAGCATAACAGTTGTCAGAGGGGAGGGGATTGGGGGCTGGTTGAGAAGGGTGAAGGGATTAAGCAAGGGGAAAAAAAGAAAGGGTACGGACAACAGTATGGTGCCTACCAGAGAGAAGGGGGTAGGGTAGGCAGAAAAGGATAAGGGGAGGGGGGATAAATGGTGATGGAAAGAGACTTGACTTGGGGTGGTAAACATGCAATAACTTCCTTCTAGCAAACTTCCCTCTAGCAGAGAAGCTCTCTGAAACCCATTAGCTTTTATTTACTAGAATACACATTTGCCCCTTAGCAAAGCAAACAGGTATATCAAAGATAAAGTTTTGGTAAACAGTAAAAGGATTATCATGTTAGGGGATTGCCTTCAGCCATTCTGCCAACAGCAATATTACGATGATTTTCCACCCTTGCTGAATATCAAAGTCCATTAGCCTTCCAGCAGCCTTCTCACATAATTATGCTAACTTCTTGTTGGTCTTAGCCTCCAGCACCAAGACTCCCACCCCCCTTCTCCCTCAGATGGAAAAGTCCAGGCCCCAAGCTTTATCCTTCCTCTGTATATGTATAAAGTTGAAGGAATGTCTGGGGTTTGGGGACACCCATCCCCACGAAGCTCCATCACCTTCTCCTCTCTCCCCCATGACACTCCAAATCAAAATTCAATCTAAAAATTTAAAAAGTAGCCCTAACCGGTTTGGCTCAGTGGATAGAGCGTCAGCCTGCAGACTCAAGGGTCCCAGGTTCGATTCCGGCCAAGGGCATGTACCTTGGTTGCCAGCACATCCCCAGTGGGGAGTGTGCAGGAGGCAGCTAATTGATGTTTCTCTCTCAGCGATGTTTCTAACTCTCTATCCCTCTCTCTTCCGCTCTGTGAAAAATCAATAAAATATTTTTTTAAAAAAAGAAAAAAAGAAAAAGAAAATAAAAATTTAAAAAGTAACAAAACATGGCAGTTGCACCAACCTGGCCCTGCCACCCAGCTCCTTTATACAAGTCCGGGGGTGGAATTCTTTGCCAATGACTTGTGATAGCCCTCTTTGTTGATTTTTTAAAAAGTGGGGAAATCTGTAGGATTTGGATACAAAGGACAATGGAGAGGTTCATGTTTCTTTTACAGGGAAGGCAAGTTCGTTAACCTCTCACATAAATATTTTACCAAGGTTATGCCAGTAAAAGATAACGATGAGGAATGTTGGTTTCATCTCCTCCCAGTATCAGGGTATATATCTCTGGAATTTTGGAGAGATTATACTGACATTAAAAGTTGTTCCTTTCCCAGATAATGAACAGGGTTTGCTTAAGGTAAAGGTCAACATACCATATAGACCTTAGGACGTGACTTTCTGCAATAACCCATCCGTTGGGAATATTTTATGATCAGAACATCCCATGTGGTTACTTTTAGTTAGTGAGTTTGCCAGACTTGCCAGGTAGTTATATTCTCGCTCATATTTCTTCTATCATATCTCCCTCTTGAGTCTCTCCTAGCCCCATGCTCCACCCTTGCTCATTTGCAGAAATTGTGCAGCCATTGGTTCACTGCACACAGGAGGTGAAGACTCCTCCATGAACAAAGTCTAGAAGCCAAGTATCCCAAACACCCCTCTCTCAGACCAAAGTCCACACCCATCCTGCTTAGGACCCACCGTCAAGGGACCAGCTCCCTCCTAATGCTGGACCCCAAAGTCTAGACCCCCATGAAGGTCCTCCCTTTGAGACGTTGGAGTCCAGGTTCTTCTTCACATGGAGAGCTTGGGGGTCAGCTCAGAGAGGCAATGTGACTCACCAGGAAGCAGCACAGTCAGGATTCAGGTCCCTGCCTGTCTGACTCTCATTTCTCAGAAAACCCGGAGAGGCTGTGAAAAGCCACCCAGGGCATCATGAGCTATACTGAGGACCAGGTTGTATGCTGTGACTTTGCCAGTGGCACCCACTTTTCCAACGTCAATACTGAAGCTGACATTGTCCTCAATGACCATTCATCAAGCTCACTTCCTGGTGTGAAAATGAAGTTGGCCGCAGAAATGGAGAGATTGATCGTATGGTCCATGTGGCCCCCTGGACCCCAGCCCTATGGGAGTAGAAGAGGCCTTCAGTTACTGGGGAGTCCTTGCCCCAGACCAATTCCCAACACACTGAAAATCTCCTGACCTCCACAGGCTACAGCCCTGACACCCTGTAGAAACAGGGGTGTGGCCTAGGGAGCCCTACCTTGTCATGCATAATAAAGTTCACTGGCCCTAGTTGGTGTTTCTCAGCGGATAGAGCCTTGGCCTGTGGACTAAAGGGTCCCGGGCTCAATTCCAGTCAAGAGCACATGCCTGGGTTCCAGGCTCGATCTCCAGTAGAGGGCGCGCAGGAGGCAGCCGATCCATGATTCTCTCTCATCGTTGATGTTTCTATCTCTCTCCCTCTCCCTTCCTCTTTGAAATCAATAAAAATATATTTTAAGAAATAAATAAAAAATAATGTTCACTGTATCCAGTCTCCTTCTCTTCCTCCCCCCCACCCCCCAAAAAAAAGCTGTTGTGAAGATTAAATGAGATGTGAGCATTTAATATAACTTCTGGCTTATAAAGGTGCCAGAGAAGTGTTTCCCCCCTCAATTCTATAGCTCACAGGCTAGGAAGAAAGGTAAATTCACTTTCAGCCGTTAATTCAGCATTCATTCATGAGGATCTGACAGACTCCAGGTGCTGTAGTGTATGGGTTCCTGTCTTCATGCAGTCCCACGCTAGGTGGGGGAACTAGGCAATGAACAAATACATATAAAACAAAACATGATAGGGAGTTGAAATAGGAATTTTAGGGGTAAAATAGGACAGGTTTAGGACATTTTAGAAATTTTGGAAATGAAGGAGACCATGGAGGAAGCACAGGGCTGCAGAGCAGCAGCAGGTACATTTCCATAGAATGAGGGAGCTGGGAGCAGCAAAAGGTCTATATTTACAAAATAAAGAGAAGGAAGCCCTTCATCCAGAAGAAGAAGAAGACCAAAGGGAGTAGGAAAACAATAAGGAAGGAGGGAGAGGGAGGAGAACCTCACATGTTCCCATGTGAGGCTCAACCTTTGAGCCCAAGAATTACTATAGTAACCAGGGTAAGGGAGTAGTGACCAATCAGAGGGGATATCAAGGCACCAGGACCCGGAGTCTTTGTAAGCCGTAGGGAAAAGGAACTCAGAGGGGCCCCTTTCCCCTCCCCGACGAGGGAGTCCACTCTGTGGGACTCTTTCCTCCCTCCCCTCATGGGAGTCTGTACTTTTCTTCAATAAACCTCCACCTTTGCTAGACCACTTTCTGTCCGTGGATTTATTCTCCAATTCTGTCGGACAAAAAAATCTGGGTTCCAGTCCAAAAATTCCGTTTCAGAGGTAAGTGCTATAATGACATATTGGGGATGGTAAGAAGAGCTACCCCTCGTGGACAAAAGGAGCCACATGCTGGCCTGAAAAGCTCAGCGGAGGCCTGCATGGCAGTCCTGCAGACTCAGAGACCTAGAGTAATCACAAAGATGGTCTGAAAATTAAATATCTATCTACAAACAGGTTATGGTGGGTGACCACATCCTGGGCCAGTGTTTTCCCTGACAGAAATCACCTTTGATCTTTACTGAGCATTTATCTTTTTGCCGCTAAGATAATGTATTTGTGAAATGTCTGGGTAACTTGTAACGTCCCTATTTCTGAAGCCCCTGGGGCACAACCAAATGTGCTGGGCGCCAGGACAGATACCACAAATTATCATGTTAATTGTCCCTGGACCCACCAAAGTATGTGTCCATCGTTTTACTTTTATCCAATCCCAGGGATTTCCCCATTTTGCTTTATCCCACCTCCTTAATCTATCACCAATAAATTTCATGTAACCCACTTACGTGTTTTCCTTTTGATGGTAAATTTATAAAAGCACGGTGTAAACTCCCATTCTCCGGAGCATTATCTCAATTCATTGAGGTTCTGCTTCTGGCATATGTCGACAGTTTGGCTCAAATAAACTCAGAAAATTCTCTACAGGTTTCATTGGTTTTTTTCATTAACACCCTGGAGACAGGGAAAGGTTTGTTGGTTAATTTGGATTCCACATGGAGACACAGCTGGGAATTAGATTTGGATTGAATGGTTTGGGATCAAATTCTAGACTTGCAGTGAAATCTGGACATGACGTGGAGGGCTACCTAAAAAGACTCTGCAGTGGGAGCAACAGCAACACACAAACTTTAAACCAGAAAAAAAAAACCTGCAGGTCACATGACAGGAAGGGGCTCCATGGAGCATTAACTCACCAGCTCAGCAACCTCATCAAGGACACTCACCATCACCACCACTTTCTCTCCGTTTGTCCATCCGCAGAGCTGTGGCTCTACCCCCCGACCACTTCCCACCCCAGTCCCAGGAAGGCTGCCTCCCTTCCAGAATTTACACCCAGAAGGGACCCTGTCCAACGGAGTCAAGGAGAACTCTCCTCCTGTCTCGCTTTGGGAAGAAGAAAGCAGTTCCCTGAAGTAACCCAGGGGTCTTCCCCTCCCTCCTCATTGGCCAGCATTACATCACATGGTTATTTATAAACCAATCCCTGGGCAGCAGACGTGGCCCCGGGCTTGGTGCGGTAAAGCTCATTTGCAGTCACAGTGAGGAGAGCAGGTTGTCCAAACCAAACCAAGGTTCTGACCAATGGCAGAAGGGGTGCATGTTGGGTAGGCAGCACCAAGTCTATGATGGGAACTTGTGGGAGAGAGCAAACTGAATTAAAAGATTGAATTGCGATAACAAGTGGGCTCACACTAAGGAATGAAACATATCTGGGGTCTGAGTTAGAAGGGAGGGTCAGTTCCACTGTTAGGAACCAGCTGTCTCGCAGTCATCTGACGATGGTTCCTGTGTTACTTAATGCAAACGCCGAAGTCCTACCTCGGTCCTCAATCCCCGTGTCTTCCAAATCCTACGAGGCCTCTGAACCCACTGCCCACCCTTCTCCCTCTGATTTATCCACCTCCAATAAAAAAGTCTTCTCTACTAGAACATCCTAGATCTCCTTCCTCTTCTCACTTGCCCGTCACTCTGCCTGGGACTCACCGCTCCCAAATAGCTACAGGAATCCATCCGCCACCCCCCTCAAGATTTTGTTGGAATGTCCTCTTCACCTGGGGTCTTTCCAACCACCTTCCCAATATTGTAACTGCAGGGGTTGCTGGTCTTATTCTTTTTCCATAGCACTTACTGCCACGTAAAAAAAACCAACAACCTATAAATGTGAAGTTCTTGTTTCTTTACTCAAGGTCTCCAGCCACTGGAATGAGGGCCTTCGTGGGGGAATTTCCCTGTTTTATGAAAGCTGTGCCCTCAGAGGCCAGAACAGATTCTGGCTCAGAGTCAATGCTCAGTAGATACTGCAGGAATGAATACAATGAACCAAGATGAAAATGCAAAGACATTCATCCCACCATCGTTGTGATGAAAGGCACTTCAATGTGAAAGGGGGGCACGAGTCAGAATAAAGCTCGAGTGTAGAATGACACTCCAGTGTAGAATAAAGGCGGGAGTAATCATTCCAAGAGAAGCAATGGTTCAAGACTCTTTACGTTTATTTTTAATTTTTGTTGTTCTTGCTGATCCTCACCCAAGGATATTTTTCTATTTATTTTTAGGGAGAGTGGAAGAGAGAGGGAGAGAGAAACATCAACGTGAGAGACGCACATCGATGGGTTGCCTCTTGCACGAGCCCGGATCAGGGCCCGGGCTGGGGAGGAGCCTGTAACCAAGGTACATGCCCTTAACCGGAATCAAACCCAGGACCCTTTGGTCTGCTGGCCAAAGCCCTATCCACTGAGCCTACCAGGGCTCTTCAAGACTTTCCATAGAGCAAATAAAATGTCCCATTAGATAATGTTCAGACTTTTTTGTTAGAAATACATACGATGTATAGAAATCAAAGTATAATAAGTGGGAAAGAGTACCTAGTTAGTAGGTGGGTTCCTTTAGATTCACACCCCAATAGTAGGTTGGGTTCAGGCGCAAAGACACATGTGGCATTCAGCTTGACAAGTTCCCACAAGCTGCTCAGCGTCACGGTAGAAGGTCTGGGCTACCCCTGAGAGGGGC
>PVJC01046328.1:0-13355 GCA_004026665.1 Murina feae
GGGCCCCCAGTTACCATATATTTTCTGAATAAAGGGATGAATGGATGGGTCCTCCCAGATTGAGCTCAGGAATCACGTCTCCAGAAAGTTGTTCCTAACTCCTCCAGACCCATAATTCTCTATGTCCACGGAATTGACCAGCTCACACGAAATTCTCTGTTTACCCTTCTGTCTCCTTACCAGGCTGTGAGCCCCTCAAGAGCTTACGTCTTCTTCATGATGCTACCTTTATTGCTTTGACCACAACCATTGAACTGAACTGAACTGGACTGACCAATGGCCATGGCAACCCACATTTCTTCTTGGAAAAATCTAGTGAAGGGTTGCAAAGGGTGGTTCACCTCATAGTGGGCAAAGCCCACAGCCCCAGAAGTCTTTGGCATGAAGCAGCAAGCATGGCCAGCTGACTCTGAGTTGGTCTAGCGGTAACCACCTGCAATTGAGAATGGGATTTCAGCTATTCTTCGTATCTGTTACAAAATTTCACGATTTCTCTTTTTATTTTGATTAACAGAGATGTTCCTCGAGAAATAAATAAAAATTAAGATTTTGCCCTTTTAAATGGAAAATTATTCAGAATTCAGAATTTACTCAGAAAGATTTAATCTTGCAAATTAAAAGATTGAAAACAAAATATTTTCAAGATCTGCCTTGTGCCAGACACTATACTAGGTATTTTGGAATGTGTTACCTCACAGCAGCCCAGAATGTAAGTGTGAAGTATGCTCAGAGGAGAAGACTGGGGTTCAGAGTGGTTGTCCAAGTTCTCACAACTGACATGTAGCAAAACCTGGGTTAGAATTCATAACTCCTACATGTAAGGTCTGTGCATCTTTCTTTTCATAGCACCACTGGAACACAGCAGAAGTCACTCCTCATTCCCTGCTTTGTTGGTTAATATTCTTGCATATTGGGCTTTCTTAAAGAGAGGCTCTCCAGAGTTCCTTATGTCCCACCACTGGGACTCTCCATCTTCACGATTTGGCTCCTTTAACTGCTGGCAGGGGGGTTAGTACCTTGAACCAAACCAACTGGGTCTGACATATGGGCATTCCTACTTGAAAGACGGATTGTGTGTGCAGCAAGTCTCTTTATAATAAAAATGAGATACTCCGAAGATCGAAAGCAATTTGGGTTGGAATCATGGTTGGCTTTGTGGGCCAGGGCGAATCAGCAAATAGGACAACATCTGCCTCCCTTAAAAATTGTACAAAAATGTCATCGCTGGACAAAAATCAAACTTCCACAAAACGGAATATTTTGGCTACAGACTCCTGTACAATGATCACATTGTCTGCAAGTTCTGGCCTTACATTAGTAATATGTTTTCAGAGAAGAGATTTTAGTAAATGCAGGTTTTGTGGATCTGACTTCAGGCATGGATATTTTAGCAATCATTCAGGTTGAGTTTCTTCACTGGACGTGTTTTGGCAAACAAGAGGTGGAGTGGCCAGTGGGACCCGAGAGATTAGCTTGAGTTTATTTTGGAATTCGGGGTGTTTTGTGGGTTTTTTTTAATACTTGTAAATCTAATATAAACGCTATATTCTCTTTAACCTAACTCTGGACCCTTCTGTTATTCCTCCTCGGCCGCCCTTGTTCAGAACTCCCACGGCATTCAGAGTAGTAAGGCAAAGGGGGCAGCGAGATGCGCGTAAGCTCACCTAGTCTATCACCTGGCTGCACCTCATGGCAGAGCGAGTCTTGTGTCCGGATCTTGGATCCAGCCCCCTCCCCCTTAGGTGTGGGCTATGGCAAGGGCTTACCCTACCCCTTTGAATCTCAGTTTCCCTAACTCTAAAATTGAAATCATGGCGCTACTTCAGAATGTTGCTGCAAGGATGGATCAGATAATGTATGTGAAAGGGCCTGGAATGGTTCTGGGATCTCGAGGGCACCATTTGCTTTGCCAATTATGGAGTAGAAAGTAGTGCTCTGTTGCTTATATTGACAACTTTTCTGACAAATTAAGCACATGGGTTCCTGTTGGACTCATCCGAGGCCAATAGTTGGGATGTGCATTTGTGTTTGTGTCTACATCCGTGTGCTCCCAGGAGAGAAAGAGAGTTTTACACTGTGATACGTAGAGCCCACCTGCACAGCGGTTAAGAGTGTGAGTTTTGTAGACAGACTCTACAGGTTTATATTCTTGCTCTGCTCTGTGCTTGCGCGGTGGCCATAGATAAGTTCTGTCATCCCTCTGTGCTGCTTGTTTGTAGAAGGGGACAGATAATAGGTGTGTTGTGAAGGTTAATTGAGTTAATATATATATTAAGTACTCAGTACTAGCTGTTTTTATTTAACTCTGTATTTGTGATTGAACTGGAAACAGACTGTTTGGCTTTTAAGACCCCGAGTCAATAGCTATATTCTCCATTACTAGGATCAGCAGGACATGGCATTGGACAAAACTGTGAAAATAAAAGAAACAGATATTTCAAGGAGGTCAGTGCTCAGGGTGGCGCCAGGGCAATGACCTGTGATGGGCACAGGCAGTGGGATGACAGAGCCAAAAGCCTAGTAGAACAACAAGAGAGGAAGAAGGGAGCAAGGGTAGAGGGAGAGCAGCATCCAGGGCCCAGTGGGCTGGGGACACAGTGACACCCTGACTCCTTCTGCTGGTGCTTGTGTTCAAGGCAGAATTTTGGGTTTGGGAACATGGCAGGCTTCCAGGGCAGGCTTGGGAGAGTGGAAGGAGCCTGGAGACTCTGTTCGGTGTCTGCAGAAGTGTCTGAGCCTCTTCCTATAACAATGTATTGACCACACCAGCTGGTAGGGCAGGCGGGGGGGCGGGGAGGGGCTGAGTGTTCAAGTGGACACACTTCCCCAAGAGCTGGAGGAACAAAGCAACCAGGTCCTTAGTGGTGACATGGGGCAAAGGCTTCTAGTACAACTAGCAGGTGACAATCAGGGGCTAAAACAAAAGAGAAAAGTAATTACATAAGTTGCCCTCAAACGCACAGATCTGTGCTTATAGATTCAATGTGACTTAGACCACAGCACGTGCAGAGTTCTGGGAACCAGGGGCTATTGTCAAGCTAACTATGTTATAGCTGATAACATGGGATGGAAAGCAGTGTATCTCTACTCCTTCCTAACCATGTGGTTTGGGGAAACATGTTACCTCATTGTTATGGGCTGAACTTGTGATCGCCCCAAAGTAATGTGCTAAAGCTCTAACTCTTAGTATCTCTGAATAGGACTGCATTTGGAGATGGAGCCTTTTAAAAAGAAGATTCAGGTAAAATGAGGCCATTAGAATAGGCCCTAATCTAATCCAACTGGTGTCCTTATAAGAAGAGGAAATTTAAACACAAAAACACACCAGGGATGTGCAGGCACAGAGGAAAGACCATATGACGAGGGTGCAAGAGGACAGCCATCTGCAAGCCAAGGAGGGAGGCTCTGGAAAAAGCCACACCTGATCTTGGACTTGAGAAATGTGAGAAAGTTAAGTTATGTTGTTTGAGGCACCCAGTCTGTGGTGTTTTGTTATGGCAGCCCCAGCAAGTAAATATACTCATCTCTAAAATGCAGGTTGAAACTAATACTTGCCTCATGAGGCTGTTGTGAAACTTCAAAGAGATATCCCATGTAAGGCACTTACTTCTTTGCCTGGGCCAAAATGAACTCAATCAACACTGGAATTATGGAAAGTGCACCAGCAACTTCTGTTATATGATGGGGTGGAGTAGAGTGGGAAGAGGTTCTCCAAAATGCAGAGGTAATGGCTTAAATAATAACTATCATGTATGAAGCAATTATTATGTGTGGCTCCTGTTTAGGATTAGATTTGGTTGTAAACAACAGAAAAAGACCACAATGATACTTAAATAAAATAAAATGTATGTTTTTCTCTCCCACCAACATCTTAAGGCAAAGAGTTCTGAGAAGCCCTAACCGGTTTGGCTCAGTGGATAGAGCATCCGCCTGCAGACTCAAGAGTCCCAGGTTTGATTCCGGTCAAGGGCATGTACCTTAGTTGCGGGCACATCCCCAGTGGGGAGTGTGTAGGAGGCAGCTGATCGATGTTTCTCTCTCATCGATGTTTCTAACTCTCTATCCCTCTCCCTTCCACTCTGTAAAAAATTAATAAAACATATTAAAAAAAAAAAGTTCTGAGAAGTTATGGTGTTCCATTAAGTTAGGGACCTGAGCTCTTTCTATTTTATTATATTGTCATGTGTAGATTGTATTCCTTACTTCTCCTCATTGTCCAAGATGGCTACAGGAGCTCCCACAATTGCATCCCAATTTCATTCCAGGCAGAGGACAAACGGGCAAAGAGTGCAAGCCAGTATTTCTGAAATATGGAGTTCTTAGGAGCAAGAATAACAACCCCAGATTTGGTTGAAAGGATAGATGAAATATATATCAAACAAGTATTTGGGCTTAATTTTCATTGTTTTCCCAATTTTCCACATTATTTTAATAAACCGTGAAAAAATAACACCAAAAAAGAAGTGCAGCCCTTATTTTGAAGACACTTGGAGAAAATTAAGCACACCTCTCCCACTTGTATTACTTTGACCAGAACTCAGTTCAATGGCCATGCTTAAATGCCAGGGAGACTAAGAAATACAATCTTTATTCCAGGCAGCCAAGAACCCAGCTAAAAATCCAAGATTCTATTATTGAGGATTAAAAGGGAGAAGAGATATTTGGTAACAACAATTGATCTGTGTCAAATGTGCAAAGTGTGTTCTTATGAAACAGGCACCATTATGTAACCTTTCCAGATGGGGAAACTGGGCCTTGGTTTCTTCTTCAAGAGCCCTACAGCTAGGAAGTGGCCGGGGTCTGATCCCACCCCAAGTCTCTCTCATACCACAATCAGTCCTCTTAACAAGTAGGACCCGCTGCTTCACATACAGTCAAGGATCCTGAAGGTGATGACAACAAGCTCCCCAAGCCCCCGGTGCCATCGGCTGGAAGACTATCCAGTTAGATAGCAGTCACTTAAGCCAGACAGGAAGAACGTTTTAAATCTTGCCACAGCGATGTGTGGAAATGGTCTTGGAGAAAAGAGTAATGTCGTCTTGTCATTCCTGGGAGATGTTTAGGGATAGGCAAGAGAAATTTGTCTGGGATGTTTTAGGGTGGCTCTTCTCCCCTCAGCACCCCCCACTGAAAAGGCTTCTGTTAAATCTGTGATGAGAAACAAAGGGGCTAATATACATGAAGAAAAAAATAATTACTATATCTGGTTAGCTTAAAGGTTTCCAGGGAAAAAGAAATCTGGACAGAAAAGTTGAAGGAGTAAATGTTAGACTGGAATAGAAAAAAAAGCTTTCACCAAAATGTCAGGGGAAAAGAAGTGCTGGGAAGTGAGGCCATTAGCAAGTGAGTGCGGGGTAAAGCTGGTGGCAGTTCTAAAGTGGAGAGTTACTGAGCTACTTTTAAGTTAACGTTCATTCCTTTCTCTTTTCATTCGGCTCATTTATAGTGTCCATTACAGGGCATCTAATCTTATAGGCAAGGAGGCTGAATAAACAACATTGAAGAAGTACCACTCCAATGAATTAGACCAAAACTGCATTCAAGGAAACCCAGGAGACTGTGTGGGGCGTTGGGAGAGTCTCATAAAAAGAAAATCTTCTCAACCAAACAAGCAGTCAATTCCCAAACCTGAAGTGATGCGTTGGACTAGGGGGGATGGGTAGGGTGGAGAGTGACTGAATCCACACACTATCAAGGTAGATGGACAAGAAACAACAACCTAAATCTTGCTTGAAAGCCAAGGTCTTTGTCAGGGATCCTTTTAAAAAAATCCTGACTGAAGTTTCCCCCCTTTATTGGCTTGGAGGACAGAAAACAACATAAGGATTCATTGAACGATGTTCCTCAAGCCATGAATCCTTCAACTGGCCACGTGTGTTGTGCAAAGTAGGCAGCCCTGTATGGTCTGAGAGTTATAGAGCAGCTGGTACCACCACACACACACACACACACACACACACACACACACCTGTCTCTGGCTCTGTACTAGACCTATATAATAAAACCCTAATATGCAAATTGACCAAATGGCAGAACGAGTGGTCACTATGACATGCACTGACCACCAGAAGGCGGTTGCTTAATGCCCCCTGCTGGTCAGTGCATTCCCATAAGGGGAGCATGGCTCAGTTAGAAGCCAGGCTCATGGCTAGTGAGCACAGTGGTAGTGGTGGGAGCTTCTCCCACCTCTGCAGCAGTACTAAGGACCCCTCAGGAGATGTCTGCCTGCTGGCTTAGGCTCCCCGCAGGGAGTGGTCCTAAGCTGGCAGGCAGACATCCCCCCAAGAGGTCTTGGACTGTGAGAGAAAGCAGCCCAGGCTGAGAACACCCCCCCCCCTCCAGTGCACAAATGTCATGCACCTGGCCTCTAGTATTATATAAATGTTATAAATCAGTAACATGGTCTCATTGTTTAAATGTTCTGGTTTATTTTTTATTAACCATAACACAGGTGTGCAACATTAGAATTGAACGTATGTATATTCTGCATTGTGCTCAGCATTCAAAGTCTAGGTTCTGTCACTGTATGTTTGAGCTCCCTTTACCCATTTCTCCCTCTTTCCACCCCCTTTACTCTCTGGTAACCACTAGTTATTGTTTGTTTGTTTTTGTGTTTGATTTTAGAGACTAGAAAAGCCTGAAACTGTCCTGATTGGAACATTACAAAGGTTCAGGGAAGGAGGAGGGGAAGGGGAGAGCTTGGTAAAAGGGAGAAACATTGGGCACTTAAAATGAGAGAAACGGTGTGAAGATGGGATCAGAGTTATAAATGGGAAGAAGTGGGGGCTCCTGAAGGTTTCCTGTTTCACTCTCACAAATTCTGCCAGAGTCAAACCTGTTCTTACCTAGTGGGCTCTTATTCTTCCTCCAGCCCACTGGTGAACTCACCTTGGAGTACGGGACTGGAGAGGAGACACCTCACTCTCTTTTAATTATTAAAACAATAAAATAATAGCACAATCATTAAGCACTATTGGTTCTTAACTTGGAAGGGAAGTGATAACCAAACTCTTAAGAGAATATAATGAAAACTTCGCTTTCACTTCTAAAAAAATGCATTTTATCTGCTGCCACACAAAATATTATCTATTTTCATTTGATTTATAGACACTGTGGGAATCCATCTTTGAATCCTGAAAGAAACATGGTCTCCTGATTTAAATTCTCTGGTTTATTTTTTAATAACCATAACACAGAGATTTTATTTTTCTGCATCTTCTTCTAAGGCTTCCATATGCATGCAAAATTGTAATTGTGCAATCATAACCTATCTACATACAATTTATGTTTCTGTTTTTTAAAATCTAACATTATCTTTAAACATTTTTTCTGTTTGTATATAGTCTCCATAATTATAAATTTGAAGGAATGCATAATATTATATTGAATTGTTGCAGTGTAATTTTCTTAACCATTTCTCAATGATTAGGTGTTTAAATGACTTCTAATTTTGTGGTATAGGTAATGCTGCATTAAATATTTTTATACATTATTTTACCTCCGTTGAATGTTTCCTTCAGACAAATTCCCAGGGGTGGTTTTACTGAATTAAAAAGTATAGTTTTTATAGCTCTTAAAATGTGATGACAAGTTGGCTTCCAAAGGGGTTATAATTTTTTTTACTGCCAACAATATAGAAGTGTCCTAATTGCACCATATCTTTCTCTGTAATGGATATTATTACTGAAAAAACATTTTTTTTCTAATCTAATAGTTGCCAGAGCATCAAGGGGACAGCCTGCTGTTGGAGTACTGAGAAGACAAGTGAAGAATGATCAGAGTGTGTTGGGAAAGTAGGAAAGTCTTCATCTCCAATGGGAATAGATAACTTTCTCTACTTTCAAACAGCAGCTGGGACCAGGCAGATGTGCACTAAGGAATACACCCATTGATTTAGGAAACAATACATTCCCACTGTCTGTCCAATCCCTTCTCAAGCCTTTCCTTAAAATTCTACCATCTAAATGAAAACTGGGAGCTGGGGTTTCAGCAGAGCCAGTAGGGTTACAGGGGTCACTTTATAAGGCTACTATCTTACAGTCCATATTGGTGGTCTCGCCCATGAGCATGGTGCTCTCTCAAAAAAAATTGCCTTGTCATCCTAGATGGTTTGGCTCATTGGCTAGAGCGTCGGCCTACAGACTGAAGGGTCCTAGTTTGATTCTGGTCAAGGGCAAGGCACTGGCCCAGGTTGTGGGCTCAATCCCCAGTAGGGTCATGCAGGAGGCAACCAACCAATGATTCTCTCTCATCATTGATGTTTCTATCTCTCTCTCCCCTTACTTCCCTCTTTAAAATCAATAAAAATATATTTTTAAAAATTGCCTTGTGCTCGATAGCAATGCCATCCAATAGAAGCACAATGTAAGTAAGGGGGGGGAAATGGTGAAATTAACTTTAGTAACATATTTTCTTGAACCCCTTAAATCCAAAATACTACCTACCATTTCAACATGTAATCAATACAAGAATTAATAATTAGATATTTTACATTCCCTTTTTTCATACTAAATTTTTAAAATCTGATGCATATACTTATGGCACATCCCAATTCTAACTTGCCACATTTTAAGTGCTTACTTGCCAGCATGGATCTTGGCCAGCAAAGCTGAACAGTCCCAGCCCATCAGAGGAGCCTGGGACCCGCCTTTTAGTGCTCTGAACTACTGGGAAACCTTTGATTTTCATGCTTTGAACTAGTGGAAAATCAGAACCATGCTCTCTATCAGGAAAGAGCATTTCATTAAAAAATATAAAATGTCCTGGGTCATGAGTGTCATTTTCTACCACACTAGGGCCACATCAGGACTGACAGACTCTCAGCCCCACTTCAGACACACTGAGCCAGGTTCTTTGGAGGAGTCTGCAATGTATGCTGCTAAAACAGATGTTTACCAATTTTCATAGGATAATAAATGGTGCCTGTTATTAATGGGAGGAAATTGAGTCACAGAGAGAGTAAGTGACTCACTCCTGTTTTCATAGTCAAGGGTCAGCCAGCCCTAGAGCCCTAATCCGACCCGCCAGGCTTCTTCCTCTCCACACCACCACGCTCACTGACAACTGTTCTTTCCCCACAGCTCCTGCCAGCTGACACCTGGTGTGAGTGATGGTGCTTTTTAGGAACAGTCAAAATATCTTTCTGGGAAGGTAAAATCTATTTACCCAATTAACCCAAACAAGAGGCGAAAGAAGGAATTTCTTCGTCTCATCGGCCTTTGTCTCAGGTTGAAATGGCTCTTTTGTCCAAACAGTTAGAGACTAATGGGGACAAGGTTAGTAGGCCGAAAACGACACTCGTGGCCCATCTCTCACATAATATATAGCCCTAATTCCTCGTCTTGTTATCACTGTAGAAATATGCATGTGAATACTTAGGGAGGAAGCTTTGAAACAAATGCCTTTGACAAGTTTCAGCAGCAGCAAATAGCTAGCCAAATCGTGTGCTTCAGCCAGGGCCATGTGGCAAAACACTCTTCCGACCCAAGTATGATAATGAAACAAGAACAGCAAGAACAGCAGGTCTGTAAACATCCTGATGACAATGGGGAGCAAACAGCTGGGCTGAGACCAAATCCGTTCACGCAAATGTGCTCGTGCTTTGGTTCCAAGTGCAAGACAAACGGATGCAGGGGAGGCGGCAGCTGCAACACAGCTGGACTCAGGAGGCATGTGATAGTGTGACTTGCAAATCATGCTGGAAGAATTCATTCTCTTGAGCCTGCACGTGAACACAGTCACATGGCCCCCCAAATCAGCTCACGTACTGCAGCCAAAAGAGAGACAGAAATGCAACGGGCTTAATGAGTACCGGCCCCACTTCTGGTTGGACATGGCTGTCTTTCAAGGAAGGAAATGCACAGGAAATGCACTATATTTGGGAATGATCCTAAATTTAGAACTATTAGAACGATGGGTTGGCTTAAGCAGAGAGCGTGGCTGAGAGATGCCTCAACATCTTTTCTGAGCATATAAGGCATTTGTTGGGGGCTCCATCATAGGTTATTCTGATCACTACGCTTGGTCTAGCATTTTGGTTTTGCCAAAGAGCCTTATGTTAACTTTCACTTCACAAATGAGTAAAGGAGGTTCAGAGAAGTTAAGTAAACATTGGATATGTGTGTGTATGCATATGGTATTTTATATATGCTCTATGAACATACACATGCTATTACATATATTTGAACATCCTATATTATATTACTATATAGATACTTGTATACATGTGTAGAAGTATAATCATTCATTCAAAATACATTTATTGATCAATTACTAGATGCTAAACACTGTAGGTGCTACATGGACAAGGCTAAGGGATACAGCACGGCCCCAGCTCTCATGGCACTTACTATCTAGTTGGGAAGAAAATATTAAGTAAATAATCACAACATAAATATATAATCAGAGTCTGTATATGGGCTGCCAGAGAAAAGTATAGGGGATCATGAAGACACATAAGGTCTAGTCTGTCCTGGGGTGTCAGAACACCTGGGCTGAGCCACCAGAGTGAGCAGGTGCTAACTACAGTCTGTACCCTGTGTCTGCTGAGAATCTGGGAATAAATCCCCTGCGTTGGGCATTTCACCAGGCACAGGAAAGCCAGGAGGTTTCCCTAAAAGTACTAATTTCACAAAGTAAAATCATAATTCACAGCCCAAATACCAAAGTTGGAACTTTGTGAAAGCCACGGTTAAAGTCCAATCAACTTAATAAACAGCAGAATGTAACTTACCATAGAAACAGAAATCTAAGTGCAGATGCGCTCACCAACTTATTTCTCTGCCCTTCAAGGTTGCAGAAAGGTCATAACAAGAAGCACCAGGCTCAGCTCTGTGTCTGAGCTCTCCTAGCTTTCACATGTTCTTCTCTCCTCTCCTTTCCTTTAGTTCTCTCCTCTCTGTCTCTGTTTCTCTCCTTTCCCCCCATGCCCTTTATTTTTCACCTTTATAGATTAGTATCAGCTGTTCTATTCATCTTGACTATAAATACCCATTTTTCATGTTAAATGCTATCATTTGTGTTCTAGGTTCCAAAATTTTAAAATGTATATGTGACATAGCAACACACTGACTGTATCACAAAAGCAAACTTTTATTTATATTTATACAAACACACAAAATAAATAGCAAAGGGCTTGTTGATGTGGGCTAGAATCAAATGGTTTTCTAGTGTTCAATGCTACAGGTCCCACTAATGCTAATAAACTAAGTCTGCTTCTGTCTGCCTCTCTAAACTAGCCTGGAGGGTCTTATTAAACAAACTAGAGGCCCAGTGCAAGAGTAGGCCTTCCTTCTCCAGCTTCTCTCTGGCACCCAGGACCGGGGCTTCCCTCACAGCCCCAGCTTTGTCTGGAAGATCGTCCGGAAGGATGTCTGGTCTAATTAGCATATTGGCTTTTATTATATAGAATATCATAGCATTGTAGCTACTTCCTCAAAAAACTGAAGGGTCGGAAGTTTTGCTGTGATCATTCCTAAGTACAGGAGACACTCCTTGCTGCTGGTTGCTCAAGTTCAGCAGTTTCCAAGAGGCAAGGCCATCAACAATTTGGCAGAGGCAGGGGAAAAAAAAAAAAGGCCCATAGAACCCAAGTGAAGTTTCAACACAGTGGTTGCCTTGGAACCCGTCTGGAGGTTAACTGTCTCCAGCATTTCCTTACTTAAGGAGATTTGTACTCCAATTTCAGCCACATTCCAGCTCAAATAAAACAGCAACAAGATGCCCTGGAGGGTTGAAGACAAGCCCGAGGGGGCAAGCAAGGTCAGATCACATCATGGGAAAAAGATGGGGTTTTATATAGTTGGAGTGTTGACTGTTTTTCACTTGCCAACAGTGGGATGATTGTTCTCTGTTGTTAAATAATTAAATAGGCAGTTTGTATTTATTTAACATACAGACTCGAGCCAATTCCTGCTGACAGCTACCAAAATAACCCCCCATTTCCTCCTCCCAATCCCTCAGAAAACTGTTCCCTGGCTGCGCCTCCGCAGAGCGAAACTCTCCTCCAAGTCTCCGAACACCTTTTTTCATCACTTCAAACAATAAATCAATTCACAGCATGTGATCCAAAAACAACAGCCCAGTTTTATTGGATGAGGTTCCACGCTCTGAGGCGCTTCTCACTACCAGCATTGAGCTGTCTTGAAACCATGATGCTCGGCCATGGGTGCAAAGAAAAGGATACAGGTTTCCCTTGTTTGTGCTTGTCCAGTGAAGAAACTGAATGTCGACCTAATGATTTTTTTAAAAAGGGGGAAAAAGGGTGGAGGGGATGAGTTGGTGCAGAAAGTGGGGAATTTGGGAAAAAGAGACCAATCAAGGAGTCAGCGAAGGGAAACATTTAAATGCCCTGTAGGGTAGTTTGTGTAATTTTGGAACAACACGTGAGAAATGTAGAACCCCTGGCTGGTCCTTTGAGGTGGTCACCAGGAGAGGGGGGAAAGCTGAGCCACCAAAGACAGCATCCTCTTAGTTGGTGGAGGGTGGAGCTACTAGAGAGATACTAGGAATCTACAATAATAAAAGCATAATATGCTAATTAGACCAGACGTCCTTCGGGATGAAACCATGGCGGGTGGGGGTGGGGTGGGGGTGGGGAGGCAAGGCAGAGGTGGCAGAGGCGCCAGAGGCCTTTGCACAGTTTCATGCATTGGGCCTTTAGTATTTATATATTATTAAGGCTTTTACCCTATCACACATACAGAACATGTTATCAGAGGATATAGAGGTCAGCCCTTCTTAAGGTTTCCTGGACTTCACAGTGTTTGGGGGTATTTAGGTACTATCTGCTAAAGAGGGATCTTTAGTGAGAGCTTAGTGGGAGAAGAAAGATACTTGCCCTACCTGTCTGCCAACAGCGTGACAATGTGTGGGTACCACTCCCCGCATCATCTTCTTCCTGACGTTCCCACTAATGTGGACACCAAAGGACCACCCTGGGGGATGAAACAACCAAAGGTATGAAACAGGAGGGAAGACGCAGTGAGAAGAAAGATTCTTTTCTTTCTCGTCCTCTCACCCTCCCCCTCTCCCTGATTCATTTTTTTTTCAATACTTTATTTTTATTTATTTATTTATTTTTAATTTATCTTTATTGTTCAGATTATTAGTTGTTCCTCTTTTTTCCCCCATAGCTCCCCTCCTCCCAATTCCCACTCCAACCTCTGACCTTGCCTCCCCATTGTCCTCATCCATAGGTGTACAATTATTGTCCAGTCTCTTCACGCATCCCCAACACCCTTAACCCCCGAAAATTGTCAGTCCACTCCCTTTCTATGCCTCTGATTCTATTCTATTCACCAGTTTATTCTGTTCATCAGATTTTTTATTCACTTGATTCTTAGATTCACTCGTTG